>VDFB02000008.1:333105038-333150864 GCA_007258455.2 Sequoia sempervirens
GGACTAATGTTCAACAACCATTCTGAGAATATATTAAATGTTCTTGATCTTCTCATTATCATTAGAGGTGGTGTGTTGAGCATTTGAATTGATTCTTTGGAAGATCTACCTCTTATTTGTACATTACCTTGAGTTGAATACTAATCCATTATGCAGTTCATAGTGTTGATATTGTTGATGCAAAAGTGGCAAAGACATACTTCAGTGGTGTTTTAGAAGTTGATTTGTATTGATCTTCATGTGATGGATCTATTGCATGAGTTTTAGAGATACTTGTTCACACATCTAAAGAATAGAATACTTAGGGTGCAAGAAGTATATGAAATATTATTCTTTTAGTACTTACAAATTGGTTATTATTTCTAAGAATTATATGTGAAATGGAATCTAAAATACTAAGCAATTCTTGAAAACCCTAAATCTAGGGTTTATGCTTTGTTAAGGGTGTCATTCCTTAATATACCTTTTGTTATAATTTAGAGGTGACCGGCTATAATAGGTTAAAATTCACTTTAGTGACTGCTCAAGGATTTCAAAAACATTAGGTACCAGCTCATATCCTTAGGGTTTAATCAGACAACCAAATTAAATTTCTATATCTAATCGCCCAAAAGAAAAGCATTGACCACATGATTTAATTGTTGGTTTGGCTGTTTATGAAAATCAAAGGTTCTCATTTAAAAACTGATAACAGTTAAACTTCTTGAGGTTTTCTGCTTTGACAAGCTTTTGGATGCCATTGTATTTGTTTTCAGATATGTATATAGTTTTGTAACTATTTTTGAAGAATGATGGATTGTTGAGGACTATTAGATCTTTAGGAATATTGTGTGTGTGGTTTGTACTCTATGTGAGGGTGTTAAAAACTATGATACCACACCTTTTTCAAGACTATGCATAATTACTGAGACTTGCATAATAGAAAATGAAAGAGTTATGTGGTTTTTTAGGGTCCTGTGTGAGTGAATTGAAGATCTGATTACTATGGTTTTCTCAAAATTATTCATAGAGAGGAAGTTTGGAACTATAGAAATTAGTTTTGTGTTATCTACTTGTTCATTTAAAGAAGATTATAGACAAGAGAGGGTGCAAAGTTTGAGGATTATTTATGCATATGAACATCAGGTTTAATCCTTGTTTGTCTTTGATGAGAAGAGGAATTTGAGTAACTTTATATAAGAGATTTGTGAAATGTATTCACCTCTACATAGTATTGTGTGATTTGAATGATTTTATAGGAGGTTTTTATTTCAATTTGATAAAAAAGTGTTATGTTGCATGTGAATAAGGTAGATGGATTTTTGATGATGCTAAGATAGAATAGTGAATTGTTTGGAAATAGAGTAACCCTCTAATTTTTGCTTATTTCTTTGGAAGTGTGGGAAGTTTTCCAGTGAGGCATGTTGAGTTACCAATGAGGCATGTTGAGTTGCCAATGAGGCATGATGTTTAGCCAGTGATGCATAATGTGTAGCCGATGAGGCATATTGTGTAGTCAGTGAGGCTTTTCGAGTGAGGTATATTGTGTAGCCAGTGAGGCATAGTATATAACCAATGAGGTTTTGGATAGTGAGGCTTAATGAAACTTATTTTTAAAGTGGTTTTTTACCATTTTAGGGTTTTCCACTCATAAAACTCATGTTATGTGATTAGTGGGAAAATGGATACCTTTTTGGGATATCACACTTTTCTCATTCAACTATTCACTAATATCCTAAGAGTCCTAATTGGATTGACTAACAACCTCACAAGGTGATCCAATTCACAATTAGGAGGGTGCTTGGAAAATAAAATGTTTGAAAACATGCTATTATATGCACAATGACCTAAAACTAGCAATACAAGCTAAATGAAAGATCCATATGATGAAATTATGCAATAGGAGGATGTTATCTGTGCACCTGGGAAATTTGGAGATGCTTTGAGGATTTTGGAAATGCAAAGAGGCTGCCAAAATATGGGTGATCCCATAATAGTGGTTTACAATTTTTGGCCAAACTGGACACTGAAATTATTATTTTTATCTAAATCTTCACATTCAGGCACCTATAGCAGCTAAACTGTGAGGAATTTGAAGATGGTACAAACTAGAGTCTCATCAAATTTTGTTTGTAGATTCTAAAAATATTTTTTTCAAAATTTTTGGAATCAAATTGTACTTCTTTTTCCATCTCCCACAAAAATAGATTTTTTTCAGAAAACAACATTTTTAAAAAGTGACGCACACCGTATAACACAACTTTTTTTCCATGAAGGATAAAATTCTAATTCTTTCAAATTTAGATTTGTAACTCTGATATCTAGTGCTTCTACTTGGTTAGATAGTTTTTTACTAAATATTTTTTCCTTAATAAGGTTTCAAAGTCAAACGAATTAAAATTCAGACACAGCACAACTGTATAATGTGTAACTTTTTTTATATATGTCAAAATTTTATTTTATTTTTTTTGTTGGATCAAAGACTTCAATATCTGGCGCAATCATATTTTTCAAATTTTTTTTGATAATCTTCTATTTTTCCACATGTGAAGAAAAGAAATTCATTTTCAATGAAACCTATGTTTAATAAACTTAAAACAAATAGCATAACAAAACTAAAACATATTAAAATTATATTCATTGATAGCTTATTCGAGGAATACTGTAATCATTTGAAATAAATTTTTAATGAATTCATTTGATCCTTAAAAATCTAAATCAAAAGTGATTTTTTATCAGCATTTTGATAGGTGTAAAGGAGACATATTTATAGGTATGGTTTAAAACTAGCGAGGTTCTATCCAAGGGGGTTTGATCTAAGGTGATTTGATTAAACCCTCTTCAATTGGAATCCTTAAAATGGAACTTTTTAAGGCTTAAATCATTATATTTTCTAAAAATATGTGACTTCAGCTAAAATTCATTCATCTTAGGAATTGTAAACCACTATTATGACAACACCCATATGCTATGGACAACTAAGATGCTGAAGATGGTGTATTAGTCCTTCTATTTTTTGGGGAAAATGCGAAGTCTTTAGATCTCATAACCAAATCTCTGGGTATTTGCAAGATCATCATAGAAAAAATAGGCCCTTAAGTGACAAAAAATTCAAAAAAATTAGAGTTAGGCAACTTGACATAAAAATTTGAATAAGTTATCTATATTATTTCAAAAATATGTAAGAATAAAATCTGTAGAAAATTTAATGTAGTTTCTAAACTACTAGGTTTGTTTAAAAATAAATAAATCAATTTAGTGAAAATTTGAAATTTCAATGCAATAGTACTTAAATTTCAGGGGGAAAATAAGTAGGTGTCTGTCTAACCACCTTAACCACAATAAAATTATAATATATTTTTATAATATTTTAGATATAAGAAGAAGACTCATGTCCTGATGTGATGCATGTTTTTTCATAATTTTTTCCAAGTAAATAATTAATTATGATTTTTTTATTACAACATTTAAAAATATAAAAACTCGTATGTCTGACCATCTTAACTTGGTCAAAACTTCATGAAATTAATTCTCTTTTTTTAATCCTATAGTATGCAAAGCATAGAATATGACACATGTTTCAGATTAAAAAAATGTGATAATGTTTGAAAGCTATAGATATTTTTCAATCAACCTATCAATCAGGACTTTAGTTTTAATTCAAATAGAAAATGAATAATAATTATTTATTAAATTCCAAGTAATGCATAATTTATATTGGTGGAAAGTTGAGAATCTCCTTTAAAAACCCTTTTTGTTTCATCAATTTTGGGTAAAAAAAAGTCATCAGCCACATACCCTACACATACCCATCATATTGCCACTTTTTGGCCCATCATGATCTTACACATACCCCTCTGAAAATATCTAAAAAAATTGATGCTAGGAGGACAAAGATACCCAAGATGGCGTATTAGTCCCATTCTAAATTTCTACAAACTCTGAACAAGATCCTGAGCTCCAAGGTCGGCACTAGCTTCCCTTCCAGTCTCAGGTTTTGAAATTTTCGAATAAGGCATGTAGGTGAGTTTATGTGAAGATGAGAACTTTGTAATGCAACTTTTGCAACTTTTCACTCCAAGTGATCTAAAATTCCACAACCTAGATCTGCAATCACAAATATGCAAGATGGTAAAACTTGTTGTTTGTTAGTGAATGGGGGTTTTCCTTGGTGAAGCCCCTTGTTGGTAATTAAACCTTGAAATAAAGTGAAATTAAATGGAGGAATGATGAATGAACAACATGCAATGCTACAACCTACCAAACCCTTATGAAGTCTGCAAACTTGTGTGTAATGGCTACAATGGACATGGATCTTGAATACTTGATAGATTGGACTTGAATTCCTTGCTTGAATCAAAACCCTACATCACAAATGTTAGCACAAGAAAACACATGATGCAAGAAAGATCTTTCATGTATGATGCTTGAATCTAAAAATTGCTCCCAATGCTTGATGAAATTTCCCTTGAATGCTCTTTTAAACTCAATTATGTTGTGATAAAATATCTCACAAAAGACTTGGGTTGAAATGAATCAAGGAACCTTGTATTTATACTTATCTATGCTTAATATACCAAAAATTGTATCACAACAAACTGAAATATGAATTCATTAAATAAAGAAGGCTAATTCTCGCTAGAATTTTAAATTAAATTTTGAAAATGACTCAAGGAAGACTAAGATGCCCTAGGTGGCATCTTAGTCCCAAGTCTTAAAATTTGGGGGCACGGACACAAAAAAGGGGCCCCATCTAGAGATGCCAAAATCAGGATCCTGAGATCCTTGGGGGACTAAGACGCCCTAGGTGGAATTTTAGTTCTGACCCAAAAATTAGGGACACATTGATGGAGTCATTAAATTATCATTTATGCATCGGAGAATGTCAGGATTAACCAGAAAAATATGGCATTCATAAGGCTTGTGGACACAAAGTAGAACAAATTAAGCCATAAAGGAGCATAAATAAAGCAAGGCAGGCCCAAACAAGTGTTAAAATGCAAGGGTATGCATTTTACTACACTACATTATATCTCCTCTTGGTGGTGTAAGATGGGGTTAATAATCAAATAGCATAGATAAAGTGACAGCCAACACTTCTAAGGTATAAAACCACATCAAACAAGAGAAAACAAACAATACAGAATTAAAATGAAAGAATTCATGAATAAACACTCCCCATTGGGTTTGCTTCACTTCTATTGTCTCTCCTTCTACTTCTTATGCCAATATTTCCCTCAAATTTATTGTTGAAGTTGTGCAAATATATGCAAATAGTAAGAAAGAAACTTGGAGATAATGGTTATTAAGGACAAAGTGGAGGGGGAAGGTTGCTTTTATAGACAACCTTTCGAATGGATGACTGAGATTAATCCTCTAGAAGGATTCCACAATCAATGGATGAGAATGCATGGGAGGGAGGTTATGAAATGGATGGCCAGTATTGAGCCTCAGAAAAGATGCCAAGATCAATAGTCTATAATTGATGCACCAGAAATATTCCATGAATGGAAAAGCTACGACACCTGATGGCTATGACAGACATGCAGGACATGTAGGCTATGACAAAAAATGAATGTTATGATAGGGGATTATGACAAAGGATCTTTGACCAGGTGGTGCATAAATAATTTATTTCAAATTATTTATTCAAAAAAGGAGGAAAATGACAAGTGGAGATAAATAATTTGTTCAAATTATTTATTTTGAGGAAAATAAAAATGGTCATTTAATTAAAATGATTATTCAACCATTTAGTTAAATAAGAGGAAAAATGGAAATAGAGACATTAAATAATTAACTTAGATTAATTATTTAATAAGGAAAGATGACAAGGGAATAGCTAAATAATTAACCATAGAATAATTAAAAGACCATGAATAGTTATATAATTAATGGTAATTAAATAACTATAGATGAAAGGTGATAAAATAATTAAATAAATAATAATTTATTTAGCTATTGAAGAAGGGGGGGAAATTAGTGATGCAATTAAATAATCTTAATTGATTAGGATAGAAATGAGAACGTGAATTAATTAAATAAGTAAAATTAATTAATTAATAGAGGAATATATGATCAGACATAACTGAATAATTAAAAAATTTCAATTATCGAAGCATGAAGACAAAGAAAAAAATGATGCTCATAGACTTAGGTCATTTTTTAGAGTCTACATTTTTCCTCTCTTTGACATAATGCAGTTCATCGCATTGTGTCAAAGAAATTTAATTATGAATTATGCCCCAGTGAAAGCAGGGTGAAGAAAGATAAATAGGAGGGTTGTGGTATGCCCCCTCGAGAGGGAAAATGGGTTCAAAGAACATGAATGTGCTCTTGAAATGGATGATAAGACTAGAAGATGAAAGATAGAAGAAATGTTAGCATGGAAGGGGATGGATGTTAGCGTGAAAGAGAAAGGAGGATGAAGATGCAAAGTTAGACATGAAATGATAAGGGAACCAACTTTCATGCTTACATTTTTATATTATCATCATTGGGTGTCAAAATGTCACCAATGGACCAAAAACACCATGGTATGAAATAGACCAAGGTGTGCAAGGTGACCATTTGGGAGAGACAAGTAGTCAAAAGAAAAAATCAATAGACAAGGAATGCCCTGGCTCATACTAAGGACCCAATTGTCCCAATATTTTTGCCAAGACAAACCACAGACAACAAACAAAGAAAAGAGGCCATGATCCATCATCGTCCCTCTAAATCCATTGATAGGACATCCTTGAGGAGACTAGTAACATGACCCAAAAACAATCAAGATAATAAGATAATTCCAGCCCAACAAAGTGTTTGCCATTCAATAGTGCTTGCCAGTAATAATGATGACATTGTTTGTTTGACCAAGATGACTGAAGATTGATTGATAAGTTGACAAAGATTGATTGAGAATTGACAAAGGTTGAAAAATTGATATGATTGACCATCCCTAGATTCAGGAAGGAAACATCCTAATGAAGAAAATATTGATTGAAAAGATTGGTTGATTTGATAAGGATTGATTGATAAAGTTGACAAGATTTTATTGATAATGATTGTTCTTGACTTTAGGAAGGACACATTCTGACTAAGG
Source organism: Sequoia sempervirens (assembly GCA_007258455.2). Lineage (NCBI taxonomy): Eukaryota > Viridiplantae > Streptophyta > Pinopsida > Cupressales > Cupressaceae > Sequoia > Sequoia sempervirens. The sequence continues at coordinate 333,112,105 of VDFB02000008.1, forward strand.
CAAGATTGATTGAAAAGGTTTATAATATCAATTGATTGCTTGAAAAAGATTGATTGATATGACCAAGTGATGTGACGATAGCCAATTGTAGGATGTACACATCCTGTTTAAGTAAAAGGACACATCTGATAAAGTTGACCAATTGATAAATGTTGACAAGGCACTTAACTCCAAGAAAGACACGTCTTGCTTAAGGTAAATGATCAAATTGACAAAGTCTAATCTCATGAAGGACAAATCCTAATAAAAGACAAAAGATGATACTGAATGAGAGAAGTGACAAGATGCCCCATTTCGACTGACTGACAAGATTGATTGATTGATGATAGGATGATCGATTGATGAATGATTTTGTTGGTTATGTGCATTTGTTGATTCATGATTTTGTTTTGAATGACAATTATTTTCAGACCAAGGACATGACCAGACTCAACAAAACCTAAGGGACTTGACCTAGGGGGCCTCAGGGGCTTATCAAAATATGGCCTTTTCTACATAGCAATGCACAGAGACCTCCTAGTTCAACATGACTTGACTATTCCTTATTTGACAAAAGATGGTCATGATTTTATTTGGACAACCTAAAAGGACTAACCTAATGCCTTGCGGGGGGAATTTAAGATGAGCCTTTCCTACATAGAAAATGTTTCGAGGAAATGCAGTTCAACCACTCTAACACAAACTGACTTAGACTTAGACTTGGACTCAAACTCTATTTTTGGAATTTTTGAAGCTTTCTACTGTTTTTGGGTTTTGAAGTTTTATGATTTTTTTGAATATTTTTTAGGACGGACATTTTATGATTTTTATGGATTTTTTTAGGATATTTTATGATTTTTGTGGCTTTTTTAAAAGTTTTCTGAGTTTTTTGGGATTTTTTGATGTTTTATGATTTTTTTTGGGGATTTTGATCTTCAGAGCGGGTCTCTCTCTTCTCAGATTTTGATGTTTTTTTATCTTTTTGGGATTTTGAAGTATTTTCTATTTTTTCTGGTATTTTCATATTTTATGAGGATCATGAAAAATGCATGTGAATGATGCCTACAAGCAAGTGAGCAATCATGCATAAGAATCTAAAGACAAACATGATCTTGCCCCTAGTCAAGTTGAATACCAATTGACATGTGATGATGGTGATGATGGCATTGTTTGATGTGGGAGGGACACATCCCAAAACAACATGAGGATTGGGAAAGATATATCCCATTGATGATAATGTGACTAAATGATCAAGGTCTACAACAAGGCTAGGAACAAAGCCAAGGAATGTTTTGGATGATGTGCTAGGTTGCATAGCAAGATTGTATGGATTAGGCTTGTTGCACTTGAAATGACTAACCTTAGGACTAGATGGGATTATGGAGGGAACTTGGATAAGTGGATTACAATCCTTAAACTAATGACAAGGGAAAACCAAGTCTAGTAATAGGTATGGAAGGATAATGGATTTATTTTGGCAAAGGATAGAAGACATGAGGATTATTGGCTAGAATAAGTATCATATGATCTCAAAGGACTACATCACATAGGAATAATTTGTTTTTATAGGTTTGGATAAATTATATGAAGGCAATGACATGATATTTTATAGATAGTGTATGACCAAAGGATAGACATGTCAACAATTTTCCAAAAGCATGATTTATGTTTGTGCCCCATTTCTTATCAAGATCAAGGTAGGCAGGAAAATGGATGGAAATGATATGGATTGGATGAATAGATAGAAATGTCATGAGAAAGGAATGGGAGATGAGACAACTTGCCCCCAAGTGTAATGGTCCACAGATAATTTCTCTTACACATCATTCCTGTTTGCCAAGTTTTCATCATGGTACTTATCCAAAGCACCATAAAAATGGTTTTCACTATTGGATGAAATTTTTCTCTTTAATTTTTTTCTTTTCTTTTTTTTTTCAATTTTTCTTATGATGTCACACAAGACACCTGTTTGTTAGGTTTTCATGAAGGTGACAATTTTTTTTTATATATCAACTTGATGTTCTGGATGATCTCTAATTGTTTTGAATTCTTTGATGGTGTTGATGTAGATATTGATGTCATGATATGCCAATAGTGACCTTTATGGATTATTTTTATTGAAAGGATCATAACACTTGTATACAACTAATCAATGTCATTGTGATCCTCTCTGATACTAGAGTTGGCTTTATTAGAATACGCACCTCGTGATAGAGTACCATGGGAGTCCTTATGATAAAGAGTTGCTGCCAAGATGCAATGAATTTGTGATGTGGGATTTTTAGACTTTAGGTGAGATGTAGGATTATGATGGATGATGGTAAGTGCAGATGGACCATTTGGACATTTGAATGTAGCAATTTTTATTTTCCAAACATGGGATGGTGGGTGATGGAGTTTGGAATTTTGATTGGGATAGTGTTTGGAACCAACACTTTTATATGCCTTGCTTGATGACCATTTTGAAGGAGGTGGACATTTATTATATGTGGAGTCCTTTTGTCTTGTGGCTCCACATTTTGATTGAATTTTACTTTTGAACTATTTTCTCTGCTTGATCCATTTTCCTTTGGGATCCATTTTAATTTCATTTGTCCACTTCAATTTTTGTTTGATTCAATGGCCTTTGACATTTGATTTTGAACTGTGGATTTGTAATAATTATCTTTTTGTTGGTTCCAAATAGAAGGTTTATTCATGTTGGAATGATGGTTTATGGTGTAGATGGAAGGAGTGGTGGCAACAACCTTATGATAAGGACTACTCATGGACCTCATTTTGATGTTTGTATCAGATAAAGTTTCCCCCAATATCGAGGGGGTACCACTAACATCATTTAATTTTCTGACTGAAGAATAGCCAAGACCTTGATGTCTAGGGTTTTCATAAAACTGTATTGATTCTCAAACACCTTGCTCATGTAAACCTTTTCTATTTCCTTGATATTGCATGATCTTAAATATTCTATTTGTGATGGGGTATTTATCATTTTGGAATCAAGATGCTATCCCATCATTGTGTATGTGGAAATTGTTTCTTGGAATATTCTCATTTGCAAGAAAGCTTGCTTTGACAAAGGTGGATAATCCCATTTGATAGCATATTTTGGATTTATCATTCATCATGCTTGTTTCTTCTTGATCATTTGGGATGTCAATTTGAACCATGGTAGCTTTTGTATCTTCTTCTTTTACTTGATTCATATTAGCTTGTTTATGCTCTTCTTGATCTGTAGTAGGCCTTTTGTGTTCTTCTTTGACTTGATCCATGTCATTTTTTTGATTTTCTATGTGTCCAAAGGAGGAAAGTGTCTCATATTGGGAAATGGATGTGTTTGGTACTTGGATAGGATTGACTTCAAATTTTTTATCATCAATGGCATAAAGGTCGATGAGAAGATCATTTTGGACTTCATGTTCAAGGGTAGGATCTTGGTCAAAAATAGGTTTGTCTTGGATGACATGATTGGTAATGGGATATTGATCAAGGATAGGTGCATTTTGGATGCCATGATTACCTAGAAGGACCTCTTGGATGGACTTAAGAATGGGGTCATGGGATGGACTACTTTGATCTTGACATGAAGGTGAAGCTATGATGTCATGCTTAGGACTTTTCTTTTGACATGTATCCCAAGGTGTAGGTAATGTGATGTGATTTTGGAGACCATGGACAAATGTATTTTCATGAATAAATGTAGCTTGGGATGGACTGAATAGGAATAGGTAGGGGATGATGGACTAGGATAGGATGTGGAGACTTGGAATGGGTTGAGGGGTGATAGACTAGGATTGGACATAGAGGCTTGGAATGGACTAGTGTAAGGTTGGTTTCCCTTGTCAAGGTTAGGATAAGGGTGATTAATGGAAGTTTTATAGGGATTAATTGCATGATTTGTGCTAAGGGGCTCTTGATAATGAGGTTAGATGGATGGAAGACTAGATTTTATGGGTTCTTGGTAAGAGGGATAGATAGATGGTTGACTATGGGTTGTGGGTGCTTGGTATTTGGATTCAAGGTATTTTATTTTGAAGTCTATGGCTTGTTGGGCTTGACCATTGTGAAGTAATTGGTACTCAACTTGACTATCAATCATATCAAGATGAATAGAAGACATGGTGGCAGATGGTATGAAGCCTAAGAGATGCCAATGCAATGGAAGGTATGCACCTATGCTATTTTATTTTTTATTGGATATAAGGATGCACATAAAACAAAGATTAAGCAATGGTAGAATGATAATGACCATATGACCAGAGGATATGATATGAAAGGATGATGATGACCAAAGGATAGGAGACTAAGCTATGGTTTTATGATTTTTTGGATATAAGGGTGCAAGATCATCAAGGATAATAATGACTAAAGAATGAGACTAAATGAGACTAATGGATGCAAAGGATACCAAAGGTAGTTCAACATAGTGGAGACTAAATGATGGTAAGTGAATGATCAAAGGTAGTGGTACAACTAAGGTTAGAATGAAATTAAGCTATGTTTTTGTGTTTTTGAGATATAAGGATGTAAAGTGCAAAGTGAAATTTAGGTCCAAGACTAAGGATTGATAATGAAGCTATGGTCAAAGGGTATGATATGAATCTAAATGACACTAGAGAGATGAATCTTTAAGATTTAGGACAAAAGGTGCCAACCAAGCTAATGTAGGTTCAAGATAATGAGTCCAAATGTCATGGACCTTTGTGATGACCAAGATGATGGATTTGACAACATGAGTCTAAACTAGGACACAAGTTTGAGACCCAAAATTTTGACCAAGATGATAAAGACAAAGATTGATAAATTAAAAGATGAAGGTCAATGACAAGTTCGATAAGCAACCATGGACTGTCCAAAGGCTTAGTAGTCTTCCTAAGTCTAAAATCTAAAAGGTATATGCAACCTAAGATCTAGGATTAATTATGCAAGGAAAAGGCGACCTAAGGTGCAATCTAAAATGTAATGTAATCCTAAATGACGATGATGGAATGGACTGGTAAAACTCTGTAAGTCTCTAGTTTGGAGGCCAAGATCACAGTTATGATGAATTGGTTCAGTTTTGGACAAGGATTTTTGAAACTTTGGTAAACAAGCAGTTGTGCCTCTATTTCAAATAGTTGTGGTTCACAAAATGTTGATTTTGATAGTTTTGATATTTTTCAATGGTTTTGATCCAAGTTTTTGTCCGGTTTTTATAATATATGACTGGAAAATACATCAAACAATATCAAGCAATTTGTTTTGGGCTAGTTTGATGTGAAATTTTAGCAAGAAAAAAGGAACAATCCTAATAAGAAAAGGGTTTATATACTTGGTATAGGCCCACTAAAATACCTCAGATTGGTGTTGAACACCTCTCCTTCTCAAGAGTGGATAGCTTAGAAGTTTTGTGGCACTAGCTCCCCTCCATGGCACTCACTTTTACAATCACACCAACTTTAGATTCCCGGGTAGTCACTTCTCGGGAACTACTCTCTCTACTCAAGGGAATCAGTAGTGAGTATCTTCGGGCATGATACTATACCCTATACCATACCAAGCAATTACTAAAAATGGCTAGGCTTCTAAAAACAAAAGGTGTCTAGTAAGGGCATCTAGTTCAGGGGATACGATGATAAGCTCCCTTAAGACGTCTCCCAACCCTTAGAACAAGGGTTTATCGTATCATAAATATACTCAAGGAGAACTATCATGTACCATCCTATTAATTGTGAACTTTTCCCACAGCCACAAATTTACATAGTGGTTCATAAGGACTTAGCTTTACCCTATTACTGCTTGGGTCATTCCCTTAGGGTGAGTAATTTTTCCCAGTAAGGTAGGCCCTCTAATGGGTAAACACAAAATTGGATGGGTCTGGCTTTCTAATCACTAAGTTTACACAAGGTGAGAGCATAATACCTACCACCCTCAAACACTAAGACACGATGTTCTTTTTCCCCTTAGTTAAAGCTATTTGAGAAAGACAATCGTTAATTTTTAAGCAACAAAATGAAACGTTTTCTAAGCTAAAATAAGAAAAGTGGTTTCAAAATAATTTTTTTGGACACTTGAACCTACAAAACCAATTGTTAGTAGTCTCACAAAATGATCATGGACAAATAGGAAAGTTGCAAAACCCTATTATCACAAAAGACTAAAGCTAGACTAGAAATCCAAAAGCAAGCAACTAGAAAATAAAGAAATGAAACTAAACTAGCAAACTTAAAGGAAACTAAACTAAGATCTCAATTTCTTTGTTCCTTCAAAAGAAGCAATTTTGGGAGCTCCATTTCAAAGCCACACACTGAAAACAAGAGATTAGTAACCAAAAAAAAATTAATGATAACAAAAAATTAAAGTAGCGATAGCTTTCTCAAAACTTGACAAAATTTTAAATTGTTTGAATGCACAGAAACGTGAAACTCATACCTTAAAAAGCTAGAAAGTATTTTTCCAATATTTTGCACAAAAAAATGTTATAGGCAAAAGAAAATGTGAGTTTTAACAGATAATTTAAAAAGTAGAAAATACTAAAACAACCATAAATTTCTCAAATCTTAACAAAATTTTAAACTATTTCAAGTTCTAGAAAGCTAAAAGTGAGGCCTACAAAACCCATATAATATTTTTTTAATATTTTATTTGCACATTTTTTTTGTACTAAGAAAAAGATGATGGGATTTTGACTAAATTATTGGGTGTAACCTGCAAAACAGAAAAAACAAACAAGAAAACAAACGTCTTTCTCTAAAAAATTGTAAGATTCACGTTAGGCTCACTAATGTAAGATGGGGTTAAAAATCAAATAGCATAGATAGAGTGTGGTGCAGGAGCACCTAGGGGGTCCAAGGGACCTAATATGTTTGGTGAGTTTTTGTTTCTTGGTTTTGGTGGTGGAATAAGGTCCCAAGGACCATTTCAAATGTTTTTTAATAGGTATTTTAGCTTTTGGTTGAATTTTTGGTCTTGGTGACCAACTCCTTTGTATAAAAAATATCTCAATCCTCCTTTTGTAAGTCTAGTGCACCTTGGAAAATAAGAAAGAAAGATTCCTTGTTGTATCTAGACACCTGACGGGAGTCACCTTTTTAATTTGAGTGGGTTTTAAATTCCTTTGACACATTTTTAAGGCTCTTGATAGTTGAGTTGGAGTGAACTGTCTACATTGCCTTCATTAGGCATTTAAGTGGCAAAATGATGTTTTTTGTGTTTCCAACAGCCAACTAATTAAAATTTCAGTTGGAGGATGTTGGAGGGAGTTTGTAAGACTTCAAATATTCCTTGCTTGGTTGGGGAAATGTTGTTGATGGAGAAAATAAGGCATTCAATAAAGAGTTTCTTATTTTTTTCCTAATTTTCTATGCAAAAGTTTTTTGTTTTTGTGCTTGGTATGTCCTGTAGACTTAGTTTTATGCTGCAATCGCATAATTTTTGGAAAGAGGATTGAATAAGCTTTCTTTTGGTGCTAGATTAGTGATTTTCCATTGAGTATTAAGGGAGATATCTTAATTTTACTCTCGTGTGGTCTAAAAAACCCTTAAAATCAGGGTTTTGGGTGAAAAATGCATATTTCTTCCATTCCCACGTTGTAAAATTACTAAATATTGGTGGGATGGAAGATATAATGGTGTAAAATCATGTGATCATTGTCTTGGAGAATGGAAGGCTCATTGGAGGAAGTGGTGTAAGATTTGTGGCTTGACATCTCTATGTGGCAAGCCTAATTAACAAGCAAAAAAGTGATTTTCTGCTTCACTTTGAAGAATATGTTTAAGAGGAACCTAGGGATGATGTTGATAGGTGTAAATAACCTATAGGAGTCTAAATTATGGCTTTGGTTTGTAGGGGTGAGCTTAGGTAGTCAAGACCCAGGTGTAGGTCTTTGGATTAGGCCTCTTGGAGTAGCGATAGAATAGGCCATGGTGGATTTTGCATAGACAATCTAGAAAAATTGTTTTGAAGCTTTGTAGGAGTCTATTCTGGGAGTCCAAATTCAGTGGTTTGGTTTCATAATAGTCCTTCATGTTGAATTTAAATCGACTATCCTACTAGGTGGAGTTAAAGACCTTAAATGTAAAAGAGGCCTAAAACATTGGAAAGAAAAGTAAAGGATGGTCCCTAGGTGCAAGTTGGGTTGCTAAACCTTGATTTGGTATGTGTTGACATGTTTCAAGTGTTCCCAAATCATTTGGGTGGTCTTTGTTTATAACCCTAGGTGTGAGGGCTTTCTTCCTTGAAGGAATAGTGGAGTTTAGGACTCCTCATAAGAGTGTTTGAGTAAAGCATTGAGTGGAGTGACTTTTCCATTTGTGATTGTGAATTTTCCTTCCCTGCCACTCTACATCAGAGTGGCAGCCAACACTTCTAAGCTATAAAAACACATCAAACAAGAGAAAACAAATAATAAGGAATTAAAATGAAAGCATTCATGAATAAACACTCCCCATTGTGGTTGCTTCACTTCTCTTGTCTCTCCTTCTTATACCAATATTTCCCTCAAATTTATTGTTGAAGTTGTGCAAATACCTACAAATAGTAAGCAAGAGAGTTGGAGATAATGGTTTTTAAAGACAAAGTGGAGGGGGAAGGATACTTTTATAGACAACCTTTCCAATGGATGACTAAGATTAATCCTCTAGAAGGATTCCAATGTCAATGGATGAGAATGCATGAGAGGAAGGTTATGAAATGGATGACAAAGATTGAGCCTCGCAAAAGATGCCAAAGTCAATGGTCCAAAATTGATGCACCAAAAATATGCCATGCATGGAAAAGCTATGACGCTGACGGCTATGACACCTGACAGCTATGACAGACATGTAGGACATCCAAGCTATGAAAGAAATGAATGTTATGACAGGGGATTATGATAGAACATCTTTGACCAAGTGGTGCATAAATATTTTCTTTCAAATTATTTATTCAAAAATGGAGGAAAATGATCAGTGGAGATAAATAATTTGTTAAAATTATTTATTTGGAGGAAAATGAAAATGGGAATTTAATTAAAATGATTAATAAACCATTTAGTTAAATAAGACGAAAAAATGGAAATAGAGAAATTAAATAATTAATTTAGATTAATTATTTAATAATGAAAGATGACAAGGGGATAGTTAAATAATTAACCATAGAAGAATTAAAAGATAATGAATAGTTAAATAATTAATGGTAAAAATTTAACTATAGATGAAAGGTGATAAAATAATTAAATAAATAATAATTTATTTAACTTTTGAAGAAGGGGGGAAATTAGTGATGCAATTAAATAATATTAATTGATGAGGATAGAAATGAGAAGGTGAATTAATTAAATAATTAAAATTATTTAATTAATGGAGGAATATGATCAAGCATAATTGAATAATTAAAATTATTCAATTATCAAAGGATGAAGATGAAGAAAAAAATGACACTCGCAGACTTAGGAAATTTTTTAGTGTCTACATGTGGTTTTTCAAATTGTGCTTGATTGGTCATCTTTGTTCAAGTATTATGTTTTGATTTGCATATAATTGTAACTCCCTCAGCATTCGATACTTATAATATTTGAAGTGTTTTCAATGGGTCTCTTTGCATAATACAAGTCAGTTAAGTTTTGAAATTTGATTTCTCATTAGACCACTGATTCACCCCCTCCCCTCACATTGGTCCTCTACTTGAAGAAGTTGAATGAGAGTGTTAGGTTCCTTGCACAAGTTTAATCAACTTAGTAGATCCTAGTAGTGGAGTACTTATTATGGAAAAAAAGGAAAAGAAACAAAGGAAAAATAAATACCCAGGATAATGCTAAAGAACCAACACCAACTAAACCAAATACAAAGGATGATGAAGAAGCAGTTATAAGAAATTACACACAAATTGAAGAAGATACAAGGTTAGAAGATAATTTTGTAGTTGAGGACGTTGAAAATGGAGACTACTTTGTGAGTGAATATGAAGAAGAGCATGATGAAGATGAATATAAAATTGATCTTGAAGGTGAACTTATTTACATGCCCTAGATGAGATCTAGAAACTTAGGAAGAAGAATCAGAGTTTCGAGTTGCAACTTCAAGAAGAAAAGGAGTCCAAGGCCAAAAAAATTTCAGCCCTTGAAGAAGTAGAAAAAATGAAAGTGAAGTGTGAAGAATCTAATCAGCTTATCAAGGATCTAAAGTTGCAAATGGTAAAGTTGAGAAGAGTTGAAAAATTCCCTAGCATAAACTTGCAAACCAGAATGGAATATTTTCAAAAGCTAGAAGCTAAAGTGTTGTCTCTAGGAAAACAACTAGAGAAGGTAAATTGGGAGTTGAAAAGGAGTTTTCGAAATAAGTAGAGCATTGAGTTATTTAAGAAAATGATTCTAAGTCAAAGGTCAATATCAAACAAGGTTGCGTTAGAATATTGAGTAGATAAAAGTTACAAAGATGTTGTAATGTCCAAGAAGAATTTTAGAAAAGCATCAATGGGTTCAAACCCATCAAAAGAGGCAATATATAAACAAGGAGAAGTGGGCACTACTCCCAAAAGGGTTGCAGATTAGAACAAAAGTGAAGAAGGATACAAAAGAGTTCATAATCCTAGGCAAGGATAGAGTTCTATGGTCAGATAAACACCAAGGAAGAAAATAGATCTAAACTATTATTTTGCTACTCCTAAGGTTGAAGACTAGAATAAGACAAAAGAAAATGCTCTTGCACAAATCAACAAGAACAAGTCCAGAAGATCTTTTCATTCAAGACAACATCAAATGTCCTGGTTTAAAAACTCTTTTTACAGTTATTTTTATTCATGATATGAATTTGGTCATAGAGAAATAGAGTGTTAGATGCATGAAAAGAAAGTTGGCTGTAATAAGATATCTTATGAATGGTTAAATAGAAGAAGCAAGGTCATATGTTATAGATGCAATAAGTCTAGACATAAAGTGTAGTATTGTAGGAGGCATTTAAAGGAACCATTTAGTCATCACTATAAGAGGATAGACAATATGAAATTTTGGAGAAGAAAACAAGAGAAAGAAGATTCTAAGGTTGTGCATACTACACAAGAGGTATCCATAACTACTTAAAGAACAACATGAGGTTAGGGAGAGATAATATTGATGCATTATTCAAACCATGAGACAAAAACAAAGAGGTTGTGTCTTTGTAATGATAATGTTAACTTGAGTTCATATGGACTCACCGTGAATAACAAAGGTGATAGTGTAATATGGTTCTTGTCAATGAAATGTTGTAAAAGTGAAGTCCTTGGTGCACAAGTCTATGCTTAACATTTGCAGTATGCTATGGATCTTGAGGCTGATATGGTATTTAAACAAATGTCAAATGCCATGATTGGTATTCATAATCTTTCATATTTTTAGTGATTTTAGTCATAGAGACCGTCTTAAGAAGTATCATGATGATAAATTGTCATGATGTAAGGGACAGTCATTACAAGTGTGGCATAGTGTTTGGAGACTATGTTTTTTATCTAACATCCCTCTTTTTGTTGTTGCAGTTTGGTTGTATTTATTCAAGTCTTGATGACTAGTTATGTGCAATAATGGACAGTGTTCCTTAACAATTTATTTATGGTTTCTTTATCAAACACAATGTATATCGATTTATATCTTCAATATTTTGGATTTTAGTCATACAATGCCTTTATAGTACACAATAGCATCTTTAGTGCTTATACAATTATACTATATTCCCCTCAAATATAAAAGTCTTTATTTTCAGTTTGTATGTACTAACAATGGTTATAAATGGTGTAAGATCTAGTGTAATACTAGTGCAATGCATTTATGGATGAGCAGTGTTTTGTAGCTAAGCAGAGGAGTGGTTATAGTGAACCACAATGTCTTTTTGATTCGAAATAGTTCTTGAGAATAGTGATTCTATAGTTATATACATCAGTTATCTTTATATGACAATGTCCCTGTGTACTGACAAGTCTTCTATGAATACAGAAACCCTCATGACAATGGTATACTACAACAAAAACTCCATGAAATTTGTATATCTAAATGAATTCCAACGTGGGAGAAAGGTAAATAGGATTTAGTTTGAAAACTTGAATTCACTTATGTTTTACTCTTGATGTTAAGGTGATTGGTGATATTATATGGTATTCACTCAATATGGCAAAGATTATATTTTACTCTCTTGTCAAAGAAATATTGAAAATTTAGCATGAACCAGGTAATCATCATGTCAATGTTAATCATGCATATAAAGGTCATGTCACTCATATGCTTGGGGTGATAAAACATGGTTTATTTTCATAGATTTACATTCCAATGGGGAGTGGCTTGATTGTTTCCATATGTTGTGAGAGTGTTTTGTGTCAACCATGACTCATACATGGGTTTCATGCAGTATTATTAGTTATTGTTAGTGACAATCTATGTTTATCTTTGCAATGACAATGTCAATTGAATATTGCACAATGACATGTTGCTTTGTCTATAATTTTATTTCTCCTCTCAAGTACCATGGTCTATACAGTGCTCTCTATACATGTTATCTCTATCACAAGTTGCACATGTACTGCCAATGATATGTAAGTTGCAAATCTCAGTTAAGTACCTATATATGACAATTTTGACACTCTTTGAAGTGACAATATTGATTTCGTATTGTTGATTGTTGGTGATTATTGTTTCATAGCTATAAATTGGTTGTCATTATAATTTGAAATATCAATGTTGAATGGTTTATGGTAAAAAAATATGGTTCTTATACGACAATGGTTCTATAGTGTCATTCCTTCAACATTTATATTTTTTATTTTGTCCATGTACAGTGGACTCAGTGATAGTTTTCAACTAATTGATGATATGGAAGTACAGTGGCAATGCCAAAAAATGATATTCCATAATGTTTTGATATGAAACTATTGAAATCTAGACAGTGCCTCTGAGATTTATATACTCAATACACACTTTTCTAGTTTTATTCCTCCTCTTTATTCTTGCATATATTAGTTTTTATTTAAGAGACTTGTATGGGTATGGTGAAACTGATATGCTATAATGTTGATAGTGGTTTGGTGGAAAGGTTCTTGACAAACCTTGACATGGTATAATAGTGCAGTTTTACAATCCTTTTTGGCTTTCAATGGAGGTATATCTATTTTGTAGGGGTATGCATGCAATTTTCAGTGATATGTTGGCAAGGTTCTTGCAAACTTGTAAGTGCCAAGCATATATATTTTGTAAAGGGAGTAATGATATACAATCAAGTATATGCAAATGATTATATTATTTACAATCTATGGTGGTGATGGAAATTTTGATGGTGTTTTGATAGTGATACAATCTCAGTCTTAGTTTGTGATCTAAAAATGGTATCTTTTTTATAGTGTTCAGTGCTCTCTGGTTGATGGTTGTGTCTTGAAGAACTCTTCTTGTTTGGGGTGGTAGTAGTCTTTATTCTTCTTGGAATGCTTGTTATTACACAGTAGTTTTGATGGTTTTGACCACATTGACTATGCCTACATTGATGGTGCTATGATGACAATTCACTTATTCTTAGAAACATAGTATGCTTTTTTTTTTTTTTTTAAGTAGTATGTTGGCTATTCAATTACCTTGCTTACATGCCCTTTGTCATTGTTGTTAAATGGGGAGAATAAATAATGCTTTGAAATTTTTGTGATTTCTTGGTGATTAGGATGCAAAGTTTTGTATGTTGACATCAATGCCAAAGGGGGAGTTTCTTAGTAGTGGCAGTGTTTTTCATTGATGTCAAAGCTGTGGTGTTGGTGTAGAGAAACCTGGGGAGTCATGGTGTCATAGCTCATGGTGTTATGGTATTGATCACTTCATGGTAATTGATATGTTAGAGGTTATTGATGTTAGAGTTTATCCACTCCTTGTTTTTTTGATGATGTAAAAATAGTAAAGGTGATTGGTCCTTCATTACAAGGTCAAAGGTGCTACTTGGTGTTGATGCAAAATGCAGTGTAGATAGTTGCTTATTAAGAGTGTTTCTTCATGTCAAGGTTTATCGTCCTAATCATAAATTTGCTTCATCTCATGGTGGCACTATTCATTGATTCATTTTATGGTTCATTTCATTATCATGTTGGAGGATTAATGTTCATCAACCATCTTGAGAATTTATTGATTGTTCTTGATCTTCCTATTATCATTAGAGGTGGTGTGTTGAGCATTTGAGTTTTTGACAAGATTCTTTGGAAGATCTACATGTCATTTGTATATTTCCTTGAGTTGAATACTAATCCATCATGCATTTCACAGTGTTGATATTGTTGATGCAAAAGTGGGAAAGAGGTACTTCAATGGTGTTTTGAAAGTTGATTTTTGTTGATCTTCCTATGATGGTTCTATTGCATGAGTTTCAAATATACTTGTTTACTCATCTAAAGAATACAATGCTCAGGATGCAAGAAGTATATGAAATAGTATTCCTTCAATACTTACCAATTGGTTATTGTTTCTCATAATTATATGTGAAATGGAACCTAAAATACTAAGCAATTCTTGAAACCCTAAATATAGGGTTTATGATTTGTGAAGGGTTCCATTCGTTAATATACATTTTTTTATAATTTAAAGGTGACCTATTGTAATAGGTTAATTTTTTTTTAAGTGACTACTCAAGGATTTCAATTACATTCAATACAGGCCACTATCCTTAGGGTTTAACCAGCCAACCAAGTTAAAGTTCTATATCTCATTGCCCAAAAGAAAATAAATGGTCATGATTTAATTGTTGGTTTAGTGGGTTATGAAAATAAAAGGTTTTGTTTTAAAAATTTGTAATGGTTTACCTTCTCAAGGTTTTCCACTTTGACAGGATTTTGGATGTCATTGTGTTTGTTTTCAAATATATAGTCTTGTTATTATTTTTGATGAATGATGGATTGTTGAGGACTATCAGAGCTTTGATAATATTGTGTGTGTGGTTTGTACTCAGTGTGAGGGTGTTGAAAACTATTATACTGTTCTTTTTTCAAGACTATACATAATGATAGAGAATTGCATAATAATATATAAAAGAGTTATGTGGTTTGTCAGGGTTCTGTGTTAGTGAATTGAAGATCTGATTGCTATGGTTTTCTCAAAATTATGAATAGACGGGAAGACTAGAATTACATAATTCAGTTTTGTGGTATCTACTTGTCCATTTAAAGAAGATTATAGACAAGGGAAGGTCCAAAGTTTGAGGATTCTTTATGCATATGAACATCAAGTTGAGTCCTTGTTTTTCTTTCATGAGAAGAGGAATTTGACTAAGTATATATAAGAAATTCATGAAACATATTCACCTTTGCATAAAATTGTGTGATTTGAATGATTTTATAGGTGGTTTGTAAATTTCAATTTGATAAAACAGTGTTATGGTGTGTGTGAATAAAGGAGATGGAATTTGTTGACGCAGAGATAGAACAATCAATTGTCTAGAAATAGAGTAACCCTCTAAGTTTTTCTTATTTCTTCTAAAGTGTGGTAAGTTTTCCAGTGAGGCATGTTGAGTTTCTATTAAGGCATTTTTTTTTTCTAGTGAGGCATGTTGAGTGTCCATTGAGGCATGTTGTTTAGCCAGTGAGGCATATTGTGTAGCCAATGAAGCTTTTCCAGTGAGGCATATTGTGTAGCCAATGAGACTTTGCTAGTGAGGCATATTGTGTAGTGATTGAAGCTTTACTATTGAGGCTTAGTATGTAACCAATGATTTTTTGGATAGTGAAGCTTAATGAAACTTACTTTCAGAGTGATTTTTTACCCTTTTAGGGTTTTCCACTCATTAGACCATTGACTCACCTCCCCCCTCCTTAGTGATCCTCTACTCCAATGCTATTTGATGGGCCTAATTATGCATTATGGAAGGTTAGGATTGAGGGTTTCCTTATTTCTCTAGGATTTGGAGTTTGGAAGTTTGTTGAAACTAGATATAGAATTCCTACAAATGGTCTAAGTACTAATGATGAGATTAAGGTATATGAGAAAAATGGGAAAGTAGGTTATAATTTTTTAGTGGTCTTTCTAATACTTGTAGTATAGAAAAATGTATACCTGTACATTTTCACACTTTTTTGGGTCCTCCCTATTAAAATGTGGCTTATTTATTTCTTAATTAGTCTTATTTTGCATCCACAAGCTTACTTAAATGCATTTTTCTAAGGATAATCCAAACATTTAATAAATCAAAAATCATAATTTAATGTTTTGGCTATGTTACAGATTTAGGGATCTGGGACCCATACACCCATCTAGGCATATGGGTCCTCACTAGGTCTCAGGGCCTAATTTCAAATGTTGCATTAAACATAACACTTTTTGAAGTTCGTTTCCCGAGTTTAAGCCTCTATGACTCATTAGCCTAACTTGGAGTATGAGTCCCACTTTAAGTTAGGGCCTATTTTAATTCAAATTCTTGGTGGTATTTTATTATACTTAGATTCAATTTTTGAATGCCAACTTGTAGTGTTGTAATTTTAAGAAATTAAGCATAAAAAAGTATAAATATTAGTTCATTTCATTATGTTTGATCTAAGATTTTCAAGAGAGCATTCCTATAGAAATTTTATGAATTTACAAGAGCATTATAAAGAAAATCATCAAGAATTTGGAGCTACATTCAATATTAAAGCATCATGTTTGTTTGTGAGCTAACATTTGTGATGTAGGTTTCATGATTCAAAAAAGCATTGAAGACAAAGTTTCAAGCATTCAATCAAGAATCAAGATCCACATTCATGCTATCCATTTCACACAATTTTACAACCTTTATTTCAATGGTTTGGTGAGTTTTAACATTGCATTTGTTCATTCATCATTCCTTCACGCTTTTCTATTTCATTTTAAGGATTAATTACCAAAATGGGTTTTGACCAAGGAAAACTCCAATTCCCTAACAAAACAACATTTTTGTCCCTTGATGTGTGTTTCTAGATCTAGGTGAATTGGAGCTTGAAGATCCTTTGAAGGAAAAGATGCAAAATTTGTAAAAGTTTTCAAAGTTGTCTAGAAGTTGTCATCTTATAGGAAACTCACCAATAAACCAGAATTGAGACTTTTTAGACCTAAAGATTGGATAGGAAGGAAGCTACAGAAGATCACTAGAGGCTATAAAAGTATCATTCAAACCCTAATAATAGGACTCATATGCCCAACCTAGCATATTAGTCCTAGGATACCCTTTTTTTCCATATTTTTGCAAATCCTAATTAGTCACCAGAAGATTCTAGATTCTACCTAGAAACCCTATAGTAGGACTAAGTCACTCAACCTCATGTATTATTCTTAGTGCAATCTGATACAATAATTTCTAGGGTTTACAGACCTTGTTTTGGCCTATCCACTCATCCAAGTAATATTTTGTTTCATTTTGTTTTTCAATCTCATTTCATGCTTTCATGTTTCTAGGGTTCGTGCATAAGTGTTTGCATTTCTCCTTTAAAGCTTCATTTAATGGTAAACCCTCATCCAATTATCCAAGGAAACCACTAGCCATCCCTCAATTGGGTCATGTGGTTGAGGGATCTTTGTTTCCTAATGAACTAAAGCATGAAATAGGTCCAATTCCATCTCCCAAAAGGTGGAACCCTATTTCCCTTTGTTCATTTTGGTGAACCTGACATGATGTTTTTCCTATCTCCTACAAATGACCAACAGACAACCAAAAAAATCCCATGTACCTCCTAAGATAAAAAAATATAAAGTAGTTGAACAACCTCCCATGGTTCCTTCTATTCCTCCTCTAAGGGAAGAAAAGAAACATATGGTTGATAAACTCGATCCCACACAAACACAACTTGAAAATCATACCAAAAAAAAAAATGCTCGAGAGTGTAGGTGTAACATTGTGCTATTTATCAAACATTAAAAAAAGAGAACAATAAGGGTATGTGCAAGATCATCATGGAAAAAATAGGCCCTTAAGTGGCAAAAAATTCAGAAAAATCAGAGTTAGGCAACTTGACATAAAAATTTGAATAAGATATCTATATTATTTCAAAAGTATGTAAGAATAGAATCTATAGCAAATTGAATGTAGTTTCTAAACTAGTAGGTTTGTTTAAAAAATAATTAAATCTATTTGGTGAAATATTGAAATTTCAATGCAATATACTTAAATTTCAAGGAAAAAATAAGAAGTAGGTGTCTGTTTGACCACCCACAATAAAATGATAATATTTTTTTATAAGATTTTAGAGGTGAGAGGACTCATTTTTTTGTGATGCATATTTTTTCCAAGAAAATAATTAATTATGATTTTTTTATTACAACTTTTAAAAAATATAAATAACTTGTATGTCTGACCACCTTAACTTGGTCAAAACTTCATGAAATTCATTTTTTTTGTTTTTACTCCTATAGTATGTGAAGCATAGAATGTGATGCCTGATTTGGATTCAAAAAATGTGATATCATTTGAAAGCTATAGATGTTTTTCAATCAGCATATCAATTAGGACTTTAGTCATAATTTGAATAGAAAATGAATAATAATTACTTAATAAATTCAAAGTAAAGAATAATTTATGTTGGTGGAAAGATGAGAATCTCCTTTAAACACCCTTTTTGTTTCATCAATTTTGGGTAAAAAAAAGTCGTCAGCCACATACCCATCATATTGCCACTTTTTGGCCCATCATGATCTTGCACATACCCATAAACAAAATCAACATCCAAACTCAAGTGAAGTAATACAAGATGATTATCCCTCTTCACCACAACAAAAAGATCCTATATTGGAACGACAATAAGAACTAGCACCTTTTTTGGACATTATCATTTGACCTCTTGTTGTGATTAACTTGGAGGATAATGATGAGATTGCTAAACTTGATGAAGAAGTGCACAATGAATTAAATTTTTTGTTTTCTTCTTCCATGAGCTTAGACGATAACAACCATTTAGATCTTCTTAAATAGGGTGACTCACCATGTGTTGAACTTGATGTCACTCCTGGTACTCCTAGTACTACACTTGTTGTCATCCCTTTGGCTAGTTGTCCACCTTTTGCATACGATGAAAAAGATCGGGATGCAAATGATCTACTATATGTTGACTCACAGGTGCCTTACTATTCTTGCCTTTGTTTTCTTTTTTCATGATATGTGTGTGATTTCATGTGTGTAATGTGATCTCCTATACTGTTATATTTGATGTATCTTTCTCTTTGTGACATTCCTCTATTTGTATCTACATTCTTCTATATATTGTGAACCTTATCTTTTTTTTGCCTTGTGTTTTCCTTTTAGGGATGATGTGAGGCATCGAGACCATGTTGAACCAAAATATTTTATTTTGTTTTTCTCTCTTTGTTTCATTCTTCCCATCCATGAGTATTTTGGGAATAATGACATTTTCAAGCTCTCTAAACAACATTATAGCTAAGACATATTGACCCTGATTCCTTGGATCCATTATTTGATTTTGGGATTTCATTTTTGGGGCAACCCCTTTTCATGACATAGCTTCATTTGGAAACATATGATGTGAGATAGGGATTTCCAAATAATTCATCATGTCTTGTTAGCATTTATCATTTGCTACTTTAAATTAATTACTCACAGCATGGTGTTTAGAGATTACTTTTAAGTGGTGGCATACATTCACATTATTCTTTTTCATTTCAATTACAACTCATGTATCATTGTGTGGTCTTCTTACTTCATACGATGTGTCTTTCTCTTTGTGATGACATTGTGTGTGATTTCTTTCAAGAGTGTGATCTCTCTTATCATATTATATTCCTCTTAGTGGAAATGCCAAGTGGAGTGTATTAAGTTGTGAGTCTTCTATTCTTCGATTGGTCCTCTCTTGGAGACATTAGGCATGATGTTCGCTAGGTTGAGACCTTACATGGGCTAATGAAAACCCCTTTTTAACATACCTTACACTATTTCACATATACAATAACCATTATATGGCCACTTGGCATAACACACTTTTCTTGCTTGTGGAGCCATCTTTTTTTTTTATCAATGTTAGAATATGAAGTTTTTCTTACCTCATGAATCTCACTATTCATGTTGTGTGGCAACTTATCAAAGTTATCAGGAGGTATAACTTTGGTATGGTTAGTATGTATACGAGATCCAACCATAGGAATTACTTTCCCATAGCCACTTACTTTCTTTTGTGGGTATGTCACCTCTCTTAGGGCTCACCTAGTGGATACTAGATTCCACTAGCCCATGTGAGCAGGCATTTTGTTTGTATAGTGGACATTTTATTCCACTTGTAAATGATTTTTTTGACGAATAGCTTAGACCTGGTCCACATCTTGTTCGGTAGACTATTGAGGCTTGATCCACCCTCTTTTTCATTTTCTTTCTGTGTATGTGCAGGATCATGATGGGCCAAAAAGTGGCAATATGATGAATATTTGTAGGGTATGTGGTTGACGACTTTTTTTTTACCCAAAATTGATGAAACGAAAAGGGTTTTTAATGGAGATTCTCATCTTTCCACCAATATAAATTATGCTTTACTTTGAATTTAATAAATAATTATTATTTTTTTTTTTGAATTATGACTAAAGTCCTGATTGATAGGTTGATTGAAAAACATCTATAGCTTTCAAACGGTATCACATTTTTTGAATCCAAAACATGTGTCACATTCTATGCTTCGTATACTATAAGATTAAAAAAAAAATGAATTTCATGAAGTTTTGACCAAGTTAAGGTGGTTAGACGTACGAGTTTTTATATTTTTAAAAATTTGTAATAAAAAAATCATAATTAATTATCTACTTGGAAAAAAATTGCAAAAAAATATGCATCACATCTGTACATGAGTCCTCTACTTATATCTAAAATCTTATAAAAAAATATTATCATTGTATTGTGGTTAGGGTGGTCAGACAAACACCTACTTCTTATTTTTTCCCTAAAATTTAAGTACTACTACATTGAAATTTCAAATTTTAACCAAATTGATTTTTTTTTTAAATAAACCTAGTAGTTTAGAAACTACATTCAATTTGCTAAAAATTATTTTCTTACATATTTTTGAAATAATATAGATAACTTATTCAAATTTTTACTTCAAGTTGCCTAATTTTA
The DNA here is from genome assembly GCA_007258455.2 of Sequoia sempervirens. Classification (NCBI taxonomy): domain Eukaryota; kingdom Viridiplantae; phylum Streptophyta; class Pinopsida; order Cupressales; family Cupressaceae; genus Sequoia; species Sequoia sempervirens. Next base: position 333,133,083 of record VDFB02000008.1, read on the forward strand.
ATTTTTCTGAATTTTTTGCTACTTAAGGGCATATTTTTTCCATGATGATCCTGCACATACCTTAACTTTTTTATGTATTTTAGAATGTATGCTTGTATCTTTTTGTTGCTTCATACATCATTCCCATGCATTTTATTTTGTGTCTATGTTGGTTTTCCATAGGATCTCAATCTTGTGGGCTTGATCATCCCTCTTAATCATTATCTTTCTATCTCATTAGCATTGGTAGACTTGGACCCCACTTGATGTAAATTTGTCTAATTTAGTGTGATTTTGATGCAATGTCATCCTCTCACTAAAATGGGCACTAAATGTAGTGTAGAAAAATGTATCCCATTAAATTTTCACACGTGTATTGGTCCTTCCTATTAAAATTTGTCTTATTTAAATGCTTTAATTGGTCCTATTTTGCATCCACAAGCCTAGTTAAATGCATTTTTCTAAGGATAATCCCAACATTTAATAAATGAAAAATCATAACTTAATGTTTTTGGCTGTGTTCTAGATTTAGGGATCTAGAACCCATACGCTCGTCTAGGCATATGGGTCCTCCCTAGCTCTTAAGCCTTGATTTCAAATGTTACATTGAACATAACACTTATCAAAGTCTTTGTCCTGAGTTTAAGCCTCTAGGACTCATATTCCCAAATTAGTGTATGAGTCCCACTTTAAGCTAGGACCTAATTTAATTCAAATTCTTGGCAATATTTTATTATCCTTATATCCAATTTCCAACTGTCATCTCAAGTAGTGTTTTAATTTCGGGAGATTAAGCATAAAAAAAGTGTAAATACAAGGTCATTACATTAAATTTATCCTAGAAATTTCAGGTATCCAAGCATATTAGCAAGTTTATGAGATCAAGAGCCTTCAAGATTAAATCATCAAGAATTTTGAGCTACATTCAAGATTCTAGTATCATGTTGAATTCTTCATGCATCATGTGTGTTTGTGAGCTAACATTTATGATGTAGGTTTCCTTATTCAAGAAAGAATTCAAGAAAAAGTTTCAAACATTCAATCAAGAGTCAAGATCAATGTCCATTGAAGCAATTTAACACAAGTTTGCAACCTTCATTTCAAGGGTTTGGTGAGTTGCACCATAACATTTGTTCATTCATTTCCTTTTCTATTTTATTTCAATGTTTAATTACCAAAACAGGGTTTGACCATGGAAAACCCCCATTCCCTAACAAAACAACATTTTTCTCTCTTGATGTGTGTTTGAAAATCTAGGTGAATTGGAGCTTAAAGATCCTTTGAAAGAAAAGTTGTCAAAGTTTTCAAGAAATTGTTATCTTCATGAAAACTCACATACAAGCCAGAATACAAACTTTAAGACCTAAAGATCAAATAGGAAGGAAGCTACAGAAGCTATAGAAGTATCAGTCAAAACCTGATAATAGAACTCATATGCGTAACCTAGCTTGTTAATCCCATTATACCCCTTTTCGAAATCTTTCTGCAGATCTTGATCAGTCACCAAAAGATTCTAGATTCTACCTAGAAACCTTGTAGTGAGACTAGATCACCCAACCTAGTGTATTAGTCTTAGTGCAATCTAAGACAACAATTTATAGGGTTTACAGACCTTTTTTTGGCCTCTCCACTCCTCTAGGTACTTTTTCATTTCATTCTATTTGTCAATCTGATTTCATGCTTTCAAGTTTCTATGGTTTGTTCATTATAAGTGTTTGCATTTCTCCTTTCAAGCTTCATTCAATGGTGAACCCCTATCCAATTATCCGAGGAAACCACTAGCCATCCCTCAATTGAGTCACTTGGTTGAGGGATCCTTTTTTCCTAATGAACTAAAGCACAAAATAGGTCCAATTTCATCTCCTAAAAGGTGGAACCCTGTTTCCCTTTTGTTCAATAATAAACTTGTAAAAGTTATGAATCTTAAATCTTCTAATGAGATATGGAAGAAGCTAGAAAGTTTCTATGAAAGAGATGAAAATGTAAAGGAAGCTAAGATGTAGAACTTGAAGATGAATTTTGAAACCCTATAGATGTTAGAGGATGAAGCTATTACAAGCTACATGGAGAAAATGGATAAAGATATCAATTTCATAAAAGGCCTTGGTCGAAAACTTGAAGAAGATGAGGTGATAAAGAAGGTAATAAGAATACTACCTAAATCCTTTAGTCATAAAGTTTCTATTATTGAATAGTTTTATAATTTACATTAGTATTATAGAGATTAGTTTCTTTGTATTTTAATCACTTTTGAATTAAGAGAGTTTGGCTCATTTCCAAAAGATGAACTAAAGAAGCACAGCTTTAGAGGGCTAAGATCAATTCTAGTTAAGCTCTGGAAAACAAAAATTTTGCACCGATTGTAGGTGTACAATAACTATCAACAACTAGGCACTATATCACTTATCACATAGCTCACATCATTTTTCTCCATCTTTTCATACACACACTTTTCTTTTTCTCTCATCTCTTACATAAGTATGTTACACATATGTACGGCCACATCTTCAAACATCAATTAGGTCAGTGTAATTGGATGTGAACATACATAATTCAAAGTGACTTGTTAGCCCAATTCAAAAATATTTTACGCGCACAAGACAAAACATGTCAAACACAAATTAGGTTGGCCCAGACCTAACAAGAAACACTTTAAACATTCATAAGACAAGTAGTTCTTAACCCTATCAGCCAAAATAATGTCAAACTTCTATCATTTAAATATCTCAGTTGGATCAACCAAAGTTGTTGAAAGCTCATTCATTGTTGTAATTTATACTCCTAAGAAACATGTCAAAAACTCATAGAATTATCTTTTACTGAGAGAATTTCTAGATGAAAATACCAAATTAGTATAGATACATAGTTCTCTTAGCCAGTTACCAACCAATGTTTGCATCAATGACAACAAGCCCGAAGGTCACCTTCTTTATTCTTCCAACATAATGCACACATATTTTTTAGTTTTTTTCTCTATTTTCTCTTTTTTGTGTGTGAAACAAATACCTTGATGTTTAGTCAAAAAACAACATTCACCAGAAATAAAATATAAATATAATAATAAAATTTAAAATATTTAAAATTATACTTTTTGAAAAGCTTATAATAAGAGCAACATACTTACAAAACATAATTTCTAAATGTCTTTATTTAATTCCTGAAAAGAAAAAAGAAAAAAAAGTGTTTTTGTCAGCATTTTGATAGTTTTGAAGGAGACTCCATTATGGGTATGTTTTAAGGCTAGAGGGGTTCTATCCAAGGGGGTTTGATTTAAGGGCATATTATTTAACCCTCTTCAATTAAAACCCTTTATATGGAATCTCTCAAGGCTTCAACCATTAGTTTTTCTAAAAATATGTGATTTCAGGTAAAAATGAGGATGACCCAAATTTGGAACCCATTATTGTGCGATGACCCTTTGGGATACTTTGATTGATTATGTTTAAATTGTATACATAGAGAATTTGAATATAAAGTATTTATAAAATTTAATCAATAAATGGAATTTAAGAAAATTTATATCTAAAGATAATGACCATAAACAAATATGAAGTAGGAAAACTATCACATTGTTGAGTGTCTCATACAAGATTATTGCCAAGGCTTTGAGATTTAAGCTTGGGCCAGTCCTTCCCAAAATAGTCTACCTTGATCAAACTAATTTAATCATTTACAAATATATTATTTACAATTTTTTTATTTGCGAAGGAATGGAATGAAATTTGTATGAACTCAATAATCTATTATTTTTTATTAAAATTGGTCTTGCATAGGCTTATAAACATTTTTAATGGTCTTAAAAGTGCAGTGTCGAAAAAAGGATCCTTTGACATTTTCCACACACATTTGGGTCCTCCTTGCGGATTTTGGCTTAATGTTTCATGAATTTAGTGTTGTAATGTGGATAACAGATTCACATTAAGGCTTGGGCCCTTGTGAACTAAGAGAATTTAATGCTGCCTTGCAAAAGTGTTGTGAAGTGTTGTAACACACTTTCACACTTTTCTAGGGTTTTATCAATTCAAACATAATTTTAATCATGATTGATCTTAATCTTACATTATTTGGATTGTTGTAAAGTTTTCTAACATGATTTCATGTTCCTTTAGAATTTTCATTAATCATTTGTCTTTCTTATGCTTTAATTGGCCCCATTTTGCATCCACAAGCCTCATTTATTGCATCTTTTTCAGGATAATTCTAACTCCAATCATTAACCAATCAAAATTCAAGTGTTTCTATCTTGTGTGGGCCAGATTTAGTATTTGGGACTCATTCACCACCTTAGGCGAATGAGTCCCGTGTGACCAAAATTAAAATTTAAATCAAATTTTTGGTGAGATTTTATTCTCCTAGACCTGATGTCGGCTTGTAGTGTTTTAATTTTGGGAATTATTGAATAATTGAGTATAAATACAGGGTTATTTCACTCATTTTCATCCCTAATCATTCAATTATTATTTCAAGACTCACAAGAGCATTTGAGCATTCATAAGAGTATTCAAGGAATTTCAAGAGTATATTATCAAGAATTCTATAGCATTCTTCAAGTGTCTTACATCATGTCAAAGATTATTTGCATCATGTTGTTTTAGAGATAACAATTGTGTTGTAGGGATTGTGTGAATCAAGCAAGCATTACATTCAATATCTATAAATATCAAGCAAGAGTCAAAGTATACATCTATTGGAGCCATCACTTACATGTTTGCAGCATTTAATTTCAAGGCTTTGGTGAGTTGTAATATCATTACTTTTTCATTCATCATTCTCTACCCTATTTCATTTAATTTCAAGGGTTTAATTACCAACAAGGGGTTTGACCAAGGAAAACCCCTATTAACTAACCCCACAACATTTTCCCTCTCTTTGCATGTGGTTTGCAAGTCTCGGTTGCATATTTATCAAGGATCCAAATTGGAAAAGTTGTTAAAGCAATTCAAAGTTGTCAAAGATGCCATAAAGCCTTGGAGAAGCTTAGAGAAGGCCTATAGGTTGAATTCTATAGTTTCTAGGGAAAATTTGAATCAGGAACCAAAAAGTAGACTGAGAGCTATAGAATCTTGTAACGTAGAAAAATGACCCCTTGTCATTTCCATGGCCTTTTAGGTCTTGTTTCATCATGTTGGAACTATGTTGCTCTGATTTTATGTTGTAACATGGCTTGAACATGCATATTTAGGTACTAAAACTCAAAGAATGACGTCTTGTGAAGGTTTTGTGAAGTGTTGTAATACTTTTCTACATTCTTCTAGACTCTATTCATTGCAATTCACCTAAAAATAACCTTTTCATCACTAAACAAGTCCTATTTTGAAGTGTTGTAAAGTCTTGTAACAAGCTTTCATGCTTTCCTAGGCATATTTTCACTATTTATCCCTTTCTCATGCTTTATTTTCTCCCTTAATGCCCTCATATGACTTAATTAAGTGTATTTTTGAATATTATCCTGACAAATAACATTAAATACAACATATTTCTTGACACATATTTTCAGGTCCTAGGTGGGACCCATTTGGCATGGGTGGCAAATGAGTCGTCATTGGCCCCAAATTCAAAATATTTTAAATTTCCTTTCAGGTTTTTATTCAAAAAAACTTGATGTCAACCTATGATTAGGTATGAATGGATACTAAAGCACAAGAATTATATAAATATGTGATTTTAACCTCATTTTACATCTCCTCATTCAAGTATTCAATTTCCTAACACATTCAAGCAATCTCAAGCATCTTGCAACATCTTTTCAAGCACTATTCAATCACTTTGAAGTAGCCATTGACATCACTTCGGACTTGCATTATCAAGGGTCTGGTAAGTTGATAGTGATTTCATGTTATTACTTTATCTTTCTCTTGATTTTCATTATCTTATTAAGGATTTGATTACCAAAAGTGGGCTTTGACTAAGGAAAACCCCTATTCACTAACCCTCAACAATTTTCCCCTTATTTCATGTTTGTTTCCAACCTTTTTTGGTAGATTTTACAAGCTTTTCGATGTTAAAGATTTGTTTACAATTCAACTAGGTGCTTCAAGTCAACTCAAGTCCATTTCAAGCTTGGAGAAGATTTTATGTCTATTTCTTGTAGAATTGACTTTAGCAACTTGACAATCAGTGATTTCTTGATCTGGTATTGTAGAGTTGTCTCCTAATTTTTCATAAATTTTGAAGAGGAATTATTTGCCATCAGTGGTGAATGATTCCCATCTTAGGACTAAAAATCTGAATTTTGTCAGATTCCGGATCCTGACAACCAGAAACCAACTTCCAACACTTTTTCATTAAGAGGAGGACTGATTTTCCACCCTGTGTGAATGAGTCCCACTGTTAAAATTTAGTGATTCCATCCAACATCCACAACATTCCAAATTAATCATATTTCACCCAGGTGCACTCTGATTTGACTCATTTCTTTATGTTTTGCATATTTCCTCCATTTACTTCATTATTTGCATATCATAATGTGTTTCAAACATAGCTTTAATTTCACTTTTTAATTCATTTTCATCCATTTAGGCCAATCAAGTGCATTGAGTTAACTTAATTTTTCTTATATAACATTGCATACAACATAATTTGAGTGAATCATTAGCTTTTTTGTCCCTATCTCTCTCCTTTTAGGTGAAAAACCCTAGAAGTGCAAGAGAAGTACATAGAGATCCCAAAAATCTATGTTTCATTTTGGTGAACCTGACTCTTGAACACTTTTCATTTCTAATTTCATTTACATATTACATATTAGTTTACATTTGCATTATCATTTAATTAGGGTCCATTGTTTTTTTATTGCATTCTAGGACTTTTCATCTTGCATTAGTGAAAACTTCATTTAGAAATAATCTTTAAATTTCTAAAAAACATAAAAAAAACATCATACTAGGACTCATTCACCACCCAAGGAGAATCAGTCCCTCTGCACTTTTTAAACAACATTTATGGCATTTTTCTGGAATTTTTCTACATTTCTATTTTCTATAGTTAGATGTCTATTACAATTAGTAGAATTTCAATTATTAGCATTTTAGAGCTCTTAGATTAGCTTGCACTTGCATTTACCCATCCTTTCTACTACTTGTATGAGTGTTTGGTGTCCCATTGATAATACTTTAGTGAGAAGAAGTTCTAGACTCGTGGCATCCCATGATAGTACTTTCATTGTGGACCTTGGGATCTCACGAGCTCCTACTCCTAGTATGGACAATGGTGCATTAGGCCCTGACAATACCACTTCTATGCCTTCACCTTTCCATCAAATGAATGTTGACAACCATAACAATTCCCTCTCATAAGAAAAAGGCCATTAATATTCATGAGGATTTTGCACATTTACAACATGACTTGTCACTAGAAAACATTTCCATCACTACCATATCTACCATTGACAATCTTTATTGTTTGATTGAAAGTGATGATGGCTTGCAAGTGATGAAGAGAATTTATAAGATTTACAAAAAGCATGCCTCTTTTAATTCTCAATCCACAAACATTCTTGTAAGCCAAGGAGGACCTCAAGTTCCTCCCCCATCAACCATCACATTCATACCAACTTGTACCAATTCGTAAGTCCACACAACTATGCATCATTTTAATTATGCAGCTACTTCTTTCTCAATTCCAACTAGCATTCCTACTTCTCTTTTGGCATTTCAAGTCCCTTCCACCACCTTCACACCCCTTAGTATTCCTTTCACTTCCCCTAACATCACTTACACTCCATCACCATTTTCCCTTCCACCTCAACCCACTTACCTCGATCCTATTCTTACACAACTCCTTAACATTGTTTCATCCATGCAACACCAACTTTCTACCATTAGCAAGGGTCAAACCACTCCACTAACATATCATGTCTGTAGCGGCCCCCTATCCTTGGAAATCTTATGTACCCCGATGCCACAAGAGATAGAAATGCCTCGGTTTGAAAAATACGAAGGAAAGGAGACCTTATCAACCATGCTAATGCTTATACAACTTTGTGTAGTGACATTGTCTTTGATGATAAAATTTTAGCAAAAAAATTCCCAAGGACCTTGAAAGATACTGCATTAGAATTCTTTTCCAACTTTCCTAATCATTCCATCCATTCTTTCAATGAATTGGTGGATTCTTTCATAAGTCACTTTCAAGTTCACATGACACCTAAAAAGACAACGGTGGACCTCATGAGATGTAGAGAAAACATAGATGAAAAAGTAACAGATTTTATCTCATGATACCAATCCTTGTATGCTCAAATTGATGTCAAGATTCTTGATGCACATCTACAAAAGATGTTTATCAAAAACTTGCACACCAACCTTGAGGATAAATTAACTATGATGAAATTCCCTTCATTCATGCATTTATGCACAACCTTGTGTGAATACTATAACTCAGTTTCAAGTCGTGATTCAAAGTCCACTTCTAACTGAGGTGAAAAACCTAAACACAACAACCAAAACCAAGACAACACAAAAAACTTCTACAAATCAAAGAGAAGCTTTTTACAGTTTAATCCACCTTCTCAACCACAACTGAAACCAACAACTCAACCCATTCCAAATCAAGTAGTAGTTGTTAAAGCAACAGTCCCTTATACCTATGGGGATCCAAATAGACAATTTACACCCTTACCCAATACCCTCCATAACACAATGAACCAATTAATTCAACAACACATGCTCACTTTGCCACTCGTTAGACCACTTTATCCAAACCAGCCCTTACCACCTACCTTCAAACCTAGTGCTTATTTTCAGTTTCATCACCAAAATGGACATGACACTAAACACTACAAGCATCTAAAAAATTTAGTTCAAGAACTCATTGATTCAGGCCATTTGTCCATTGTGGGTGTTAATGATCAAGGCAATAATTTTGTTTTACCCCCTAACCAGAACTTGCAAATTTTCACCAAACCCATGCCTAGACATACTACCTTGTTTTTCAAGGCTAGCCAACCTTCAAATACTGATGTAATGACTATTGATACAAATAGTGAACAACATTATGCAACTCCTACTATTACCCAAGTTAATCCTATGCATGAAATTGTGGGTGCAATAGGCATTATCCCTCGTAAGGCCAAACCACTGAATCTCTTAAATTCACTTTTTTTGTTAAAGACATACTAAAAAAACTTCCTAATGGTCCTCTCTACATAGCTAGTTCAATCTATGATATGCCCACTAATGGGATATTAATAGATCTCACTTGTGGCAAGAACATGATCATAGAGGATTTTCTAGTATTACATGATCTATATCAAGATGATTATTGTAAACCAACTGATCGATTAAAACACAATTTTTTTTCATGCCCTACGATTGGATCAATTGTACTCCCTTTGCAAATAGGACCTAAAACTTTGGAGGTAACATTTTCAATTATTTCCCAATTTGACCATTTTTTCTTGGGGCTAGGCCACCCTTGGCTTCACTAAATGAAACTCGTCCCATTAGTTGTTCATAAGTGTTTGAAGTTTCCACACGACAATGAGATATTCACCGTACACCATAGTGGCTTTAATCCCTTATCTTCGAAAGGTAATTTTTCATTAGAAGCCTTTTGGCCTAAACCCATGGATCCTATCACCCCTCGAATGGACTTCTTTTACATAGGTTATCAAGAGTTTAAAGCTAAAAAGAGAGTCAAATTGTCTCTTTGCAATGCATCCCCATCCACTTCCACACCTCCTATCATAGATGAAACCATGCTTCAACCTAAGTCAAACATTGAACAAACCATACAACCTCTTGAACAACCATCCCTTGACACTTCCCAACCATCGTTTAAACAACTAAGGGAACATGAAACATACCCTACTCTGCCTCCTTGAATTAAACAAGTGTATAAAGCAAAGGAGAAATTGATTGACCCATGTTCTTTGGTTTCTTCTAGTCTTCCTTCTTCGGAAGTAGAAGAACCTATGATACCTCAATCTACTCTTACACTTCAACAACTCCAAAAAAGAATTAAATGAAATTGTGATGCTAGGGAACATAGGCATCATCGTCGTCTCCTTGTTCGTCAATCTCACATGGAAGAAAATAAATAAAATCAACCTCTACCTTTGACAGAAGTGATAGATGACCACCCTCCTTCTCTTGACCCACCACATGATAGTCTAATGCAAATTTAACAACAAAACAAACAAATCCAACAACCACAACTTTTATTACATCCATTCTTAGAAATCACCCTTTGTCCTCCCATTGTCATTAATCTTGATGATGAGGATGATGTGAAGATTGCCAAAATAGATGAAGTGAATAGCAACCTACATTCTTTATTTTCATCTACATTGAGCTTAAAAGATAAATCCTCTCCACCAAATGAATAACCTGGCATCACTTTAGCGCTTGCAATTATTCCTTTGGATAGTCAACCACCCTCACATTACACTGAACATGATTGGGAGGTGGATGACTTGTTAGATCGTTGACTTGCATTCACCTAGCTAGCCTTTTTATTTTTTCCTTTTTGGTTTTCGTTTCATATGTGTATTTTTTTCCCCCATATCATGCTTTTGATGTTTCCTCTCTTTGTCCACTTCTTCTATTTGTATCTCTATTCTTCTATTTGTCATGCATTGTATTTTTCATTTTTTGTGTTTTCCTTTTGGGGATGATGCAAAGTGTAGAGACACCCTATGTCTCTTCCATGTTGACCCAAAAGTTCCTTTCCTTTTTCACTTTTGTTTTTTGTTTTCCTTTTGGGGACGATAGAAGCCATTGAGACCACAATGTCTCCTTCATGTTGACCCATTCCCTTTTCTTTCACCTTTTCATTTTTTTCTCTTGTTTTTTCCTTTTCGGGATGACACAAGGAATTGAGACCATAGCATATCTTTCATGTTGACCCAAAATATTTTCCCTTTTCTTTTTCCTTTTCGTTTTCAAGTTCTTTTCACTTGTGTTTTCTTTTTGGGGATGATGCAAGGCATTGAGACTGCCATGTCTCTTCCATGTTGACCCAAAATTAACATTCCCTTTTCTTTTTTTTTCACTCTATTTATGTCATTCTTCTGGTTCTATGTGCTTTGGGGAATGATGACAGTTCTGAGCTCTTTCATCAAAACATTGCAGCAATGAACATACTGACCCAAAATCCATAGATCCCTTATGTGTTTGGTGTGTTTTCTTTTTTGGGGGGCAAGTCCCTTTCTTTTTTTTTATTTTCCTTGACATGACACAACCTAACTTTGAAACATATGACTTGGCATAGAGCTTTCCAAGTTGTCTCTCATGTCTCATTTTGCTCTTTTCATTTCTCTTTCTACTTTAAAGTAATTTCTCACAGAATGATGTGTAGCAATTCCTTTAAAGTGGGAGCATACATTACCATAATTCATTTGTATTATTGGTTCCTAGTGTAAGCTTGTCATTTATGTGATGCGTTCATCACTTTGTGGATGACATTCAGTGTGATATTCTTCATATGTGTGATTTATCTCAGCATATTACATTCCTCTTGGTGGCCTGATGTGATGCACTGCATCCTCTAAGTTGTGAATATACTATTATTTGATTGGTTCTCTCTTGGATACATTAGACACAATGTTCCCTAAGTGACTGGCCTTGCATGAACTGAACAAGACTCCTTTGAACATCATTTATATTTTATATTTTTACATTTTTTCATTTTGCACCTTTTTCCACCTTACATAACGCAACTTGCATGACTGTGGTACCCACCTTTTTTTTCATGACATTTTTCCTTGTGGCGCCTTGTTAAATTTATCAACAAGTATAACTTTGATATGGTTGAGAAGGAAGCCCGCCTAGTGGCATGACTTTTCCCCATAGCCACCCTTGTGTTTGTGAATGCATAACAACTCGCGTATGTATCTTACCTTTTTTGGGCTTTCTCACCCCACGAACAACTAGTTTTGTGGCCCTAGAGTAAGTACATTTGGGCCTTCTCACCCCACAAATAGCCTGAAGTTCTATTGCCCCAGAGTGAGTATACATTCTCTTTTTCAAACAATTAGCCTAGATCTAATCCATAACTAGTTGGGTAGACGATCAAAGCTTCATCCAATTTTTCTCAACACTTGTGTGTTCCTATGTTCTTATGCTTAATTTTCCATGGTATATTCATCCTAGGGGCTTGATCATCCCTCTTGATTGTTGTCATTCCATCTTGCTAACATAAGTACATTAGAACCCTCCTCTCGATGTTCATGGCTACTTTAGTGTGAGTTTGAAGCAAGTTCATCCTCTCACTAAAGTGGGGGCTAAATAAGTCATAGAAAAATGGCCCCTTGTCATTTTCATGGCATTTTAGGTCTTGTTTCATCGTGTTGAAACTATGTTGCTCTGATTTTATGTTGTAACATGGCTTGAACATGCTTATTTAGGTACTAAAACTCAAAGAACGACATCTTGTGAAGGTGTTTTGAAGTGTTGTAAGAAATTTCTACATTCTTCTATACTCTATTCATTGCAATTCACCTAAAAATCACCTTTTCACCACTAAACAAGTCCTATTTTGAAGTGTTGTAAAGTATTGTAACAAGCTTTCACACTTTTCTAAAAATATTTTCACTATCTATCCCTTTCTCATGCTTTATTTGCTCCCTTTATGCCCTTATATGACTTAATTAAGTGTATTTTTTAGTATTATCTTGACAAACAACATTAAATACAACATATTTCCCAAAACATATTTCCAAGTCCTAGGTGGGAGCCATTTCTCATGCATGGTGAATGAGTCCCCCTTGGCCCCAAATTAAAAATATTTCAAATTTCCTTTCGAGTTTTTATTCAAAAACACTTGATGTCAGCCTATGATGAGTAATGAATGGATACTAAGGCACAATAATTGTATAAATATGTGATTTTCACCTCATTTTACATCTCCTCATTCAAGCATTCAATTTCCTAACACATTCAAGCAATCTCAAGCATCTTGCAACATATTTTCAAGCACTATTCAAACACTTTGAAGTAGCCATTGACATCACTTCAGACTTGCATTAACAAGGATTTGGTAAGTTGATAGCAATTTCATGTTATTAGTATATCTTTCTCTTGCATTTCATTATCATATTAAGGGTTTGATTACCAAAATTGGGGTTTGACCAAGGAAAACCCCTACTCACTAACCCTCAACCATTTTTCCCTATTGCATGTTTGTTTGCAGCCTTTTGTGTGCATATTTGACAAGCTTTTTGGTGTTCAATATTTATTTACAAGTCAACTAGGTGCTTCAAGTCAACTCAAGTCTATTTCAAGCTTGGAGAAGGTTTTATGTCTGTTTCCTACATAATTGACTTTGACAACCCAACAATTAGTGATTTCTAGATCTGGTGTTGCAGAGTTGTCTCCAGATTTTTCAAAAATTTGGGAGAGGATTGATTCCCCACCAATGGAAAATGAGTCCCACCTTAGGACTAAAAATATGATTTTTTTCAGATTCCAGATCCCGACAGTTAGAAACCAGCTTCTGGCACTTTTGCACCAGGAGGAGGACTGATTCGCCACCCTGGGCAAATGAGTCCCATAATGAAAATTCAATGATTTCATCCAACATTGAAAACATTCTAGATTCATCATATTTCACCTAGGTGCACTCTAACTTAAGTCATTTCTTTCTATTCTACATATCACAATGTGTTTTCAAACATAGCTTTAATTTCACTTTTGCATTCATTTTCATCCATTTAGATCAATCAATTGCATTTATTTAACTTCATTTAGCTTAGACAACATTTCATACAACATAATTTGAGTGAATCATTAGCATTTTTTGCCCTATCTCTCTCCTTTTAGGTGAAAAACCCTAGAAGTGCAAGTACATAGGGATCCCAAAAATCTATATTGCAAATCCAATTTTGAATTTCTAGAAATCCAGAAGTAGACTGATACACCACTATTGGAAAATGTGTCCCATTGTACCTATTTGTCAAAAAAATTTGTAGATCTAAGTACCCATTTGCCCAAAACCTATTCTGACACAGTTTACCCAAAATTGGATTGATTCACCCAGCTTGGCATATGAGTCCTAGTCAAAATAAATAGTAAATTTTTCAACATTCTAGACCTCCACTTAGCCTTCATCAATTTCCTAGGTGCACACTTCTTGTTTCATAGTTTTTTTGTTATAGTTTACTTGCATTTCTAGGTCATTCAGAATTTGTTTGCATATCACACTTGTTCAAAGTATGAGCTAGTTTGGTGGTGTTTTCATTAATGTTGTCATTGATGTCAACACAGTTCAATATGTTATAGTTTGTACATGTATAGTTGAGATGCTGCTGGGATGTGAGTACATGGAGCTATCTTTATGACATTGTAGATGTGCTGAGTTGGTGTGTTTCCAAGTGCTTTTGAGAAAATTAATAAAGAACAGAAGTCAAAATTTTGAGTGTGTTCAGAATGTGCTCTGGTATGCACTCCACGTTTCTCTTGTGTCGATCCTATGCTTGTGTGGATCTGAAGTTTTGATAATGATGGTATATTAGTGATATCTCTTGTGTTTTGGCTTCTAGTGTGATGGTACATAAAAGTTGCATTCACTAGTATGTGGTTTGTTCTAGAAAAGTTGGTCTTCTATGGACTAGGAGAAATATTTCTACTCCATATTCCTCTGTTGTTTCATTTCGGATCTTGTGGATCTTTGATACGTCTTGTGAAGGTTATCTCTAAGTTCTAGAAAAAAAGGTTAAGGTTTAGTGGTCTAGAAGTTATGTTTCAGTGTTGCTAGGTGTGTTTGCACAGTCTGGATGGACTGGTGGAAGGTGTTCAGAGTTTGAAGAGTATTTCACTTTCTGTGGATGTACCTAGAAGAATCTGAGATGCGTTATCATGCATAATAAAGTGTGTTGTGGGGTTCATTTGTCATCTTCTTTTTGGGAAAAATGTACATAAATTTTCATTTGTGTTTTCATTATGTTTGGCCGACCTAATGCTTACACTTCATTCAAAGAATAAAATTTAATTAAGGAAGCATACGGTTGATCTAAGAAATTGTATTTTTGGTCTTGCTAAAGTGTTTTATTGCTCCAATCTCATTCCTTTCCACCACAGGAATTTTGAGTTGTCATCCTAATTTGAACTTATGAAATAAAGTTTTTGTGGCCTACCTTGGAGAAAGGTTCTAAGGTTGAAGATTGTATAAATGCAAGATGAATTGTGAAGATTTCTATGATAGTTTAATGCAAAGTGACGAAGTGAGCCATAAATCATAAGAGAAAAAGTGTGAAATTTTTTTGAGGCAGCAATTCTTTATTGTGTTGGATTCTTGAAGGCAATGAGCTAAAGGTTTCTGCAATTCATTATTCAAGGCTGTGGATGTGTGTTGATTGTTGTGGTGAATCTTTTTCTCTCTTTTGCATCTAAAGGAAATAGGCCTCCCTATTGGAAAGTGAGTCCTTTCTGTAGGCAGTGATCCTTTGTATTCAAATAGTGAGTCCTCTTTTGGGTAGTGATCCCTTGGTAGCGAGCCTTTGTATTTGGTTTTATTATCTATTTATATTGTGAGCTAACCTTCAACATGGTTTTTCCCTCATTTGGTTTTCCACATAAAAAGACGGTGTTCATTGTGTTGATTTACTTTCTATTATTTGTGTTTCATGTTCATACTTAATAACAGAATAGCGAGGTTTTGGAATTGATAAGTGTTAAAAAAATTTAAGTTTGGAATTTGTGACATTTAATTAATTCCCCCCTCTCAGTTTTCCTTCACCTATCTAACAATTGGTATTAGAGCATTGGTTGCTTAGTGTAGATCTTAAATGCTTAAGGAAGATCTCATGGCGCATAAGATGGCAATTCGTATGTTTGATAGACATGATTATAGTTATTGGAAAGTGTAGATGAAAGGATATATTGTTTCCCTTGGTTACAAGACTTTGAAGGCTATTCAAACAAAGTATACTACTCTGGTGGACAGTCTTACTACTACAGATGAGGTTTCTTCTTATGAGGAGAATGAGAAAATTAAGTATTCTATTTGCAGTGCTCTATATAAAATTGAGTGAACTAAGGTTATTTCTTTGGTTACTACTTATGATGTCTAGAAGAAGTTGGAAAAAATGTATGAAGGAAATGAAAAAGAAAAGTTGACAAAGAAGCTAGCAGCAAAGTGCAAATTTGATAATGTGAAAATGGATGAAAGTGAAGAGTTTACAAGCTATTTATAGAGGGTTGAGATGAAAATAAATGAAGTTTTGAATCAAGGGGGAAAGTTGACCAATGAAGATATTATCGAGAAGATCCTAATTTCCTTACCAGATTGCTATAGTGATAAGATCTAAGTTATTGAAGAGATGTATGATCCTGCAACTTATACTAAAGAACATTTGTTTGACACCTTGGAAGCATTTGAGATGAGAAAGTTCAAGAAAGAAGACGGGTAAGTGCACCAAGATGGTTCCCAAAAAGTGGGCTTAAGTGGCCACTTTTTTTCTGAAATCAGGAAATACTGACCTTGGACATGAAATTGAGGATAGTTACACTCAAAATTTTGAGATGGAACACAAACAAGGATCGAAGTGCTCCAAGTCTACTTTCGAAACTACTGATTTATTTTGAAAATGGTTGAGATTAAGGGGTTCAAAAGAGGGACGTACACAAATTGGTGCTATTTTTGTCAAAAAACATAACATAGCAACTCTTGTACAACCTGAGCATGGTGAACTTTTTGTAGTATTTTTAAAATCGCTATAGTCAAAAGTTAGCTAACAGTATCTAGTTAATGCACAATTTTTCTGATAATTTTTTAATGAATATTTGATTTTTTACTAATTTTCTAAGTGAGCACTTCCTAAAAAGAAAAATTTTGGCCATGCTACCCCTAAAAAATTTTCAAGGTAATTGGATTTTTAAATTTATTTTTTTAAAATTGTAGAATAGAGTCTAGTTTCTAAAAATGTAATTTATTTGAAATTTTGATGAACGGTTAATTTATAACGAAAAAAAACCAAACACTGCTTTTTGGCAAAAAAGAGACATACAAACAAAAGAAATTATGGATGGAAGGCTTAACATTGTTAAAAAGTGAAAAAAAATACATTGTTGGATAGTTAAGAGAGAACATAACATTACCCATGTGTTTTCTTTTGTCAATATTGAACCAAATGTAATCCTGATGGTGAGCACGAACTCGATTATGTGAAAAAATTATAGAATTTGCAAAAACACATCTCTGGTCATTGGGAATGCCCTCCAAGCCTTTGGGTTGGTATTCCAAGGCAACTACCAATGCTAAGGCTCGGGGATTCCCAAAGAAAAATATAACGCGCTCGCGTTATAACGTGCTCGCGTTATTTCCTAGTTTTGACATTTTGCTTATCTGTGATACATGCCAAGCAAGATATAACGCACTCACGTTATGTCTTTATTAATGTTATGTCTTCATTAATGTTAATGTATGTATATATCCTTGTATTTATGCATGTCTATATGTATTAGTGCATGTATATTATATGGATGTAGGATTTTATGTACATATGTATTATGCAGCTTGTATGTATTTATGTATGTCTTTAGAGGGAGGGAGAATTTTAAGAGAGAGAGAGAGAGAGTTGTCTAGGTAGGGTGGGATGGGGAAAGGGGGTGGAAATGAGTTTAAAAGAGAGGGAGTGGGACTTAGCAAGGTAGGGTGAGAGGGAGAGACTTCAGAGATAGGTAGGGAGAGGGAGTGGGAGAGGGTGGGAGAGAGTGGGAGAGGTTGGGAGAGTGTGGCAGGGAGGGATGAAGAGAGTGGGAGTGGGTGGGAGAGAGTGTGAGAGAGTGGGAGGGAGGGAGGAAGAGAGTGGGAGTAGATGGGAGAGGGTGTGAGAGAGTGGGAGGGAGGGAGGAAGAGAGTGGGAGAG
>VDFB02000008.1:333150964-333219822 GCA_007258455.2 Sequoia sempervirens
AAACACAAAAAATGAAAAATACAATGCATGACAAATAGAAGAATAGAGATACAAATAGAAGAAGTGGACAAAGAGAGGAAACATCAAAAGCATGATATGGGGGAAAAAAATACACATATGAAACGAAAACCAAAAAGGAAAAAATAAAAAGGCTAGCTAGGTGAATGCAAGTCAACGATCTAACAAGTCATCCACCTCCCAATCATGTTCAGTGTAATGTGAGGGTGGTTGACTATCCAAAGGAATAATTGCAAGCGCTAAAGTGATGCCAGGTTATTCATTTGGTGGAGAGGATTTATCTTTTAAGCTCAATGTAGATGAAAATAAAGAATGTAGGTTGCTATTCACTTCATCTATTTTGGCAATCTTCACATCATCCTCATCATCAAGATTAATGACAATGGGAGGACAAAGGGTGATTTCTAAGAATGGATGTAATAAAAGTTGTGGTTGTTGGATTTGTTTGTTTTGTTGTTAAATTTGCATTAGACTATCATGTGGTGGGTCAAGAGAAGGAGGGTGGTCATCTATCACTTCTGTCAAAGGTAGAGGTTGATTTTATTTATTTTCTTCCATGTGAGATTGACGAACAAGGAGACGACGATGATGCCTATGTTCCCTAGCATCACAATTTCATTTAATTCTTTTTTGGAGTTGTTGAAGTGTAAGAGTAGATTGAGGTATCATAGGTTCTTCTACTTCCGAAGAAGGAAGACTAGAAGAAACCAAAGAACATGGGTCAATCAATTTCTCCTTTGCTTTATACACTTGTTTAATTCAAGGAGGCAGAGTAGGGTATGTTTCATGTTCCCTTAGTTGTTTAAACGATGGTTGGGAAGTGTCAAGGGATGGTTGTTCAAGAGGTTGTATGGTTTGTTCAATGTTTGACTTAGGTTGAAGCATGGTTTCATCTATGATAGGAGGTGTGGAAGTGGATGGGGATGCATTGCAAAGAGACAATTTGACTCTCTTTTTAGCTTTAAACTCTTGATAACCTATGTAAAAGAAGTCCATTCGAGGGGTGATAGGATCCATGGGTTTAGGCCAAAAGGCTTCTAATGAAAAATTACCTTTCGAAGATAAGGGATTAAAGCCACTATGGTGTACGGTGAATATCTCATTGTCGTGTGGAAACTTCAAACACTTATGAACAACTAATGGGACGAGTTTCATTTAGTGAAGCCAAGGGTGGCCTAGCCCCAAGAAAAAATGGTCAAATTGGGAAATAATTGAAAATGTTACCTCCAAAGTTTTAGGTCCTATTTGCAAAGGGAGTACAATTGATCCAATCGTAGGGCATGAAAAAAAATTGTGTTTTAATCGATCAGTTGGTTTACAATAATCATCTTGATATAGATCATGTAATACTAGAAAATCCTCTATGATCATGTTCTTGCCACAAGTGAGATCTATTAATATCCCATTAGTGGGCATATCATAGATTGAACTAGCTATGTAGAGAGGACCATTAGGAAGTTTTTTTAGTATGTCTTTAACAAAAAAAGTGAATTTAAGAGATTCAGTGGTTTGGCCTTACGAGGGATAATGCCTATTGCACCCACAATTTCATGCATAGGATTAACTTGGGTAATAGTAGGAGTTGCATAATGTTGTTCACTATTTGTATCAATAGTCATTACATCAGTATTTGAAGGTTGGCTAGCCTTGAAAAACAAGGTAGTATGTCTAGGCATGGGTTTGGTGAAAATTTGCAAGTTCTGGTTAGGGGGTAAAACAAAATTATTGCCTTGATCATTAACACCCACAATGGACAAATGGCCTGAATCAATGAGTTCTTGAACTAAATTTTTTAGATGCTTGTAGTGTTTAGTGTCATGTCCATTTTGGTGATGAAACTGAAAATAAGCACTAGGTTTGAAGGTAGGTGGTAAGGGCTGGTTTGGATAAAGTGGTCTAACGAGTGGCAAAGTGAGCATGTGTTGTTGAATTAATTGGTTCATTGTGTTATGGAGGGTATTGGGTAAGGGTGTAAATTGTCTATTTGGATCCCCATAGGTATAAGGGACTGTTGCTTTAACAACTACTACTTGATTTGGAATGGGTTGAGTTGTTGGTTTCAGTTGTGGTTGAGAAGGTGGATTAAACTGTAAAAAGCTTCTCTTTGATTTGTAGAAGTTTTTTGTGTTGTCTTGGTTTTGGTTGTTGTGTTTAGGTTTTTCACCTCAGTTAGAAGTGGACTTTGAATCACGACTTGAAACTGAGTTATAGTATTCACACAAGGTTGTGCATAAATGCATGAATGAAGGGAATTTCATCATAGTTAATTTATCCTCAAGGTTGGTGTGCAAGTTTTTGATAAACATCTTTTGTAGATGTGCATCAAGAATCTTGACATCAATTTGAGCATACAAGGATTGGTATCATGAGATAAAATCTGTTACTTTTTCATCTATGTTTTCTCTACATCTCATGAGGTCCACCGTTGTCTTTTTAGGTGTCATGTGAACTTGAAAGTGACTTATGAAAGAATCCACCAATTCATTGAAAGAATGGATGGAATGATTAGGAAAGTTGGAAAAGAATTCTAATGCAGTATCTTTCAAGGTCCTTGGGAATTTTTTTGCTAAAATTTTATCATCAAAGACAATGTCACTACACAAAGTTGTATAAGCATTAGCATGGTTGATAAGGTCTCCTTTCCTTCGTATTTTTCAAACCGAGGCATTTCTATCTCTTGTGGCATCGGGGTACATAAGATTTCCAAGGATAGGGGGCCGCTACAGACATGATATGTTAGTGGAGTGGTTTGACCCTTGCTAATGGTAGAAAGTTGGTGTTGCATGGATGAAACAATGTTAAGGAGTTGTGTAAGAATAGGATCGAGGTAAGTGGGTTGAGGTGGAAGGGAAAATGGTGATGGAGTGTAAGTGATGTTAGGGGAAGTGAAAGGAATACTAAGGGGTGTGAAGGTGGTGGAAGGGACTTGAAATGCCAAAAGAGAAGTAGGAATGCTAGTTGGAATTGAGAAAGAAGTAGCTGCATAATTAAAATGATGCATAGTTGTGTGGACTTACGAATTGGTACAAGTTGGTATGAATGTGATGGTTGATGGGGGAGGAACTTGAGGTCCTCCTTGGCTTACAAGAATGTTTGTGGATTGAGAATTAAAAGAGGCATGCTTTTTGTAAATCTTATAAATTCTCTTCATCACTTGCAAGCCATCATCACTTTCAATCAAACAATAAAGATTGTCAATGGTAGATATGGTAGTGATGGAAATGTTTTCTAGTGACAAGTCATGTTGTAAATGTGCAAAATCCTCATGAATATTAATGGCCTTTTTCTTATGAGAGGGAATTGTTATGGTTGTCAACATTCATTTGATGGAAAGGTGAAGGCATAGAAGTGGTATTGTCAGGGCCTAATGCACCATTGTCCATACTAGGAGTAGGAGCTCGTGAGATCCCAAGGTCCACAATGAAAGTACTATCATGGGATGCCACGAGTCTAGAACTTCTTCTCACTAAAGTATTATCAATGGGACACCAAACACTCATACAAGTAGTAGAAAGGATGGGTAAATGCAAGTGCAAGCTAATCTAAGAGCTCTAAAATGCTAATAATTGAAATTCTACTAATTGTAATAGACATCTAACTATAGAAAATAGAAATGTAGAAAAATTCCAGAAAAATGCCATAAATGTTGTTTAAAAAGTGCAGAGGGACTGATTCTCCTTGGGTGGTGAATGAGTCCTAGTATGATGTTTTTTTTATGTTTTTTAGAAATTTAAAGATTATTTCTAAATGAAGTTTTCACTAATGCAAGATGAAAAGTCCTAGAATGCAATAAAAAAACAATGGACCCTAATTAAATGATAATGCAAATGTAAACTAATATGTAATATGTAAATGAAATTAGAAATGAAAAGTGTTCAAGAGTCAGGTTCACCAAAATGAAACATAGATTTTTGGGATCTCTATGTACTTCTCTTGCACTTCTAGGGTTTTTCACCTAAAAGGAGAGAGATAGGGACAAAAAAGCTAATGATTCACTCAAATTATGTTGTATGCAATGTTATATAAGAAAAATTAAGTTAACTCAATGCACTTGATTGGCCTAAATGGATGAAAATGAATTAAAAAGTGAAATTAAAGCTATGTTTGAAACACATTATGATATGCAAATAATGAAGTAAATGGAGGAAATATGCAAAACATAAAGAAATGAGTCAAATCAGAGTGCACCTGGGTGAAATATGATTAATTTGGAATGTTGTGGATGTTGGATGGAATCACTAAATTTTAACAGTGGGACTCATTCACACAGGGTGGAAAATCAGTCCTCCTCTTAATGAAAAAGTGTTGGAAGTTGGTTTCTGGTTGTCAGGATCCGGAATCTGACAAAATTCAGATTTTTAGTCCTAAGATGGGAATCATTCACCACTGATGGCAAATAATTCCTCTTCAAAATTTATGAAAAATTAGGAGACAACTCTACAATACCAGATCAAGAAATCACTGATTGTCAAGTTGCTAAAGTCAATTCTACAAGAAATAGACATAAAATCTTCTCCAAGCTTGAAATGGACTTGAGTTGACTTGAAGCACCTAGTTGAATTGTAAACAAATCTTTAACATCGAAAAGCTTGTAAAATCTACCAAAAAAGGTTGGAAACAAACATGAAATAAGGGGAAAATTGTTGAGGGTTAGTGAATAGGGGTTTTCCTTAGTCAAAGCCCACTTTTGGTAATCAAATCCTTAATAAGATAATGAAAATCAAGAGAAAGATAAAGTAATAACATGAAATCACTATCAACTTACCAGACCCTTGATAATGCAAGTCCGAAGTGATGTCAATGGCTACTTCAAAGTGATTGAATAGTGCTTGAAAAGATGTTGCAAGATGCTTGAGATTGCTTGAATGTGTTAGGAAATTGAATACTTGAATGAGGAGATGTAAAATGAGGTTAAAATCACATATTTATATAATTCTTGTGCTTTAGTATCCATTCATACCTAATCATAGGTTGACATCAAGTTTTTTTGAATAAAAACCTGAAAGGAAATTTAAAATATTTTGAATTTGGGGCCAATGACGACTCATTTGCCACCCATGCCAAATGGGTCCCACCTAGGACCTGAAAATATGTGTCAAGAAATATGTTGTATTTAATGTTATTTGTCAGGATAATATTCAAAAATACACTTAATTAAGTCATATGAGGGCATTAAGGGAGAAAATAAAGCATGAGAAAGGGATAAATAGTGAAAATATGCCTAGGAAAGCATGAAAGCTTGTTACAAGACTTTACAACACTTCAAAATAGGACTTGTTTAGTGATGAAAAGGTTATTTTTAGGTGAATTGCAATGAATAGAGTCTAGAAGAATGTAGAAAAGTATTACAACACTTCACAAAACCTTCACAAGACGTCATTCTTTGAGTTTTAGTACCTAAATATGCATGTTCAAGCCATGTTACAACATAAAATCAGAGCAACATAGTTCCAACATGATGAAACAAGACCTAAAAGGCCATGGAAATGACAAGGGGTCATTTTTCTACGTTACAAGATTCTATAGCTCTCAGTCTACTTTTTGGTTCCTGATTCAAATTTTCCCTAGAAACTATAGAATTCAACCTATAGGCCTTCTCTAAGCTTCTCCAAGGCTTTATGGCATCTTTGACAACTTTGAATTGCTTTAACAACTTTTCCAATTTGGATCCTTGATAAATATGCAACCGAGACTTGCAAACCACATGCAAAGAGAGGGAAAATGTTGTGGGGTTAGTTAATAGGGGTTTTCCTTGGTCAAACCCCTTGTTGGTAATTAAACCCTTGAAATTAAATGAAATAGGGTAGAGAATGATGAATGAAAAAGTAATGATATTACAACTCACCAAAGCCTTGAAATTAAATGCTGCAAACATGTAAGTGATGGCTCCAATAGATGTATACTTTGACTCTTGCTTGATATTTATAGATATTGAATGTAATGCTTGCTTGATTCACACAATCCCTACAACACAATTGTTATCTCTAAAACAACATGATGCAAATAATCTTTGACATGATGTAAGACACTTGAAGAATGCTATAGAATTCTTGATAATATACTCTTGAAATTCCTTGAATACTCTTATGAATGCTCAAATGCTCAAGAATGGTGCTACCACAATAGTGGTTTACAATTTCTAGGAGGAACTGATTTTTGCTGAAATCACATATTTTTAGAAAATATAATGATTTAAACCTTGAAAAGTTCCATCTAAAGAATTCCAATTGAAGAGGGTTTGATCAAACTACCTTAAATCAAACCTCCTTGGATAGAATCCCGCTAGTTTTAAACCATACCTATAACAGAGTCTCCTCTACACCTATCAAAATGCTGATAAAAAACCACTTTTGATTTACCTTTTGGGGGATCAAATGAATTGATTTAAAATTTATTTTTTGTAAGTATATAGTCCTTATTATAAGCTTCCCAAAAATTATAATTCTAAATAAATTTAATTTGATTATTATATTTATTTTTTATTTCTTGTGAATGTAGGTTTTTCACGAAAATCAAGCTCTCTATTCTACACGTGGAAAAATAGCAGATTATTAAAAAAATTAAAAATATTAGTGCACTAGATATTGAAGTCCTTGATCCAACAAAGAAAAAAAAAAAGAATTTTGATACATATAAAAAAAGTTACGCATTATACAGTCGCACTATGTCTGAATTATAATTGGTTTGAATTCGAAACTTGATTAAAGAAAAAATATTCAAGAAACAACTATCTAACCAAGTGGAAGCACTAGATATCAGAGTTGTAAATCTAAATTCGAAATAATTAGAATTTTATCCTTCATGAAATTTTTTTTATGTGTTATATGGTGAGCGTCACTTTTTAAAAATGTTGTTTTTTGAAAAAAACTAGTTTTTGAGGGAGATGGAAAAAGAAGTGCAATATGATTCCAAAAATTTTGAAAAAAATATATTTAGAATCTATAGAAAAAATTTCACGAAACTCTAGTTTGCATCATGTGCAAATTCCTCATGGTTTAGTTACTATAGGTGCTCGAAAGTGAAGATTTAGTTAAAAAAATATATTTCAGTGTCCAGTTTGGCCAAAAATTGTAAACCACTATTGTGAGATCACGGAGTCTTGAAATAATAATTGAATGATTAGGGATGAAAATGAGTGAAATAACCCTGTATTTATACTCAATTATTCAATAATTCCCAAAATTAAAACACTACAAGCCGACATCAGGTCTAGGAGAATAAAATCTCACCAAAAATTTGATTTAAATTTTAATTTTGGTCACACGGGACTCATTCGCCTAAGGTGGTGAATGAGTCCCAAATACTAAATCTGGCCCACACAAGATAGAAACACTTGAATTTTGATTGGTTAATGATTGGAGTTAGAATTATCCTGAAAAAGATGCAATAAATGAGGCTTGTGGATGCAAAATGGGGCCAATTAAAGCATAAGAAAGACAAATGATTAATGAAAATTCTAAAGGAACATGAAATCATGTTAGAAAACTTTACAACAATCCAAATAATGTAAGATTAAGATCAATCATGATTAAAATTATGTTTGAATTGATAAAACCCTAGAAAAGTGTGAAAGTGTGTTACAACACTTCACAACACTTTTGCAAGGCAGCATTAAATTCTCTTAGTTCACAAGGGCCCAAGCCTTAATGTGAATCTGTTATCCACATTACAACACTAAATTCATGAAACATTAAGCCAAAATCCGCAAGGAGGACCCAAATGTGTGTGGAAAATGTCAAAGGATCCTTTTTTCGACACTGCACTTTTAAGACCATTAAAAATGTTTATAAGCCTATGCAAGACCAATTTTAATAAAAAATAATAGATTATTGAGTTCATACAAATTTCATTCCATTCCTTCGCAAATAAAAAAATTGTAAATAATATATTTGTAAATGATTAAATTAGTTTGATCAAGGTAGACTATTTTGGGAAGGACTGGCCCAAGCTTAAATCTCAAAGCCTTGGCAATAATCTTGTATGAGACACTCAACAATGTGATAGTTTTCCTACTTCATATTTGTTTATGGTCATTATCTTTAGATATAAATTTTCTTAAATTCCATTTATTGATTAAATTTTATAAATACTTTATATTCAAATTCTCTATGTATACAATTTAAACATAATCAATCAAAGTATCCCAAAGGGTCATCGCACAATAATGGGTTCCAAATTTGGGTCATCCTCATTTTTACCTGAAATCACATATTTTTAGAAAAACTAATGGTTGAAGCCTTGAGAGATTCCATATAAAGGGTTTTAATTGAAGAGGGTTAAATAATATGCCCTTAAATCAAACCCCCTTGGATAGAACCCCTCTAGCCTTAAAACATACCCATAATGGAGTCTCCTTCAAAACTATCAAAATGCTGACAAAAACACTTTTTTTTCTTTTTTCTTTTCAGGAATTAAATAAAGACATTTAGAAATTATGTTTTGTAAGTATGTTGCTCTTATTATAAGCTTTTCAAAAAGTATAATTTTAAATATTTTAAATTTTATTATTATATTTATATTTTATTTCTGGTGAATGTTGTTTTTTGACTAAACATCAAGGTATTTGTTTCACACACAAAAAAGAGAAAATAGAGAAAAAAACTAAAAAATATGTGTGCATTATGTTGGAAGAATAAAGAAGGTGACCTTCGGGCTTGTTGTCATTGATGCAAACATTGGTTGGTAACTGGCTAAGAGAACTATGTATCTATACTAATTTGGTATTTTCATCTAGAAATTCTCTCAGTAAAAGATAATTCTATGAGTTTTTGACATGTTTCTTAGGAGTATAAATTACAACAATGAATGAGCTTTCAACAACTTTGGTTGATCCAACTGAGATATTTAAATGATAGAAGTTTGACATTATTTTGGCTGATAGGGTTAAGAACTACTTGTCTTATGAATGTTTAAAGTGTTTCTTGTTAGGTCTGGGCCAACCTAATTTGTGTTTGACATGTTTTGTCTTGTGCGCGTAAAATATTTTTGAATTGGGCTAACAAGTCACTTTGAATTATGTATGTTCACATCCAATTACACTGACCTAATTGATGTTTGAAGATGTGGCCGTACATATGTGTAACATACTTATGTAAGAGATGAGAGAAAAAGAAAAGTGTGTGTATGAAAAGATGGAGAAAAATGATGTGAGCTATGTGATAAGTGATATAGTGCCTAGTTGTTGATAGTTATTGTACACCTACAATCGGTGCAAAATTTTTGTTTTCCAGAGCTTAACTAGAATTGATCTTAGCCCTCTAAAGCTGTGCTTCTTTAGTTCATCTTTTGGAAATGAGCCAAACTCTCTTAATTCAAAAGTGATTAAAATACAAAGAAACTAATCTCTATAATACTAATGTAAATTATAAAACTATTCAATAATAGAAACTTTATGACTAAAGGATTTAGGTAGTATTCTTATTACCTTCTTTATCACCTCATCTTCTTCAAGTTTTCGACCAAGGCCTTTTATGAAATTGATATCTTTATCCATTTTCTCCATGTAGCTTGTAATAGCTTCATCCTCTAACATCTATAGGGTTTCAAAATTCATCTTCAAGTTCTACATCTTAGCTTCCTTTACATTTTCATCTCTTTCATAGAAACTTTCTAGCTTCTTCCATATCTCATTAGAAGATTTAAGATTCATAACTTTTACAAGTTTATTATTGAACAAAAGGGAAACAGGGTTCCACCTTTTAGGAGATGAAATTGGACCTATTTTGTGCTTTAGTTCATTAGGAAAAAAGGATCCCTCAACCAAGTGACTCAATTGAGGGATGGCTAGTGGTTTCCTCGGATAATTGGATAGGGGTTCACCATTGAATGAAGCTTGAAAGGAGAAATGCAAACACTTATAATGAACAAACCATAGAAACTTGAAAGCATGAAATCAGATTGACAAATAGAATGAAATGAAAAAGTACCTAGAGGAGTGGAGAGGCCAAAAAAAGGTCTGTAAACCCTATAAATTGTTGTCTTAGATTGCACTAAGACTAATACACTAGGTTGGGTGATCTAGTCTCACTACAAGGTTTCTAGGTAGAATCTAGAATCTTTTGGTGACTGATCAAGATCTGCAGAAAGATTTCGAAAAGGGGTATAATGGGATTAACAAGCTAGGTTACGCATATGAGTTCTATTATCAGGTTTTGACTGATACTTCTATAGCTTCTGTAGCTTCCTTCCTATTTGATCTTTAGGTCTTAAAGTTTGTATTCTGGCTTGTATGTGAGTTTTCATGAAGATAACAATTTCTTGAAAACTTTGACAACTTTTCTTTCAAAGGATCTTTAAGCTCCAATTCACCTAGATTTTCAAACACACATCAAGAGAGAAAAATGTTGTTTTGTTAGGGAATGGGGGTTTTCCATGGTCAAACCCTGTTTTGGTAATTAAACATTGAAATAAAATAGAAAAGGAAATGAATGAACAAATGTTATGGTGCAACTCACCAAACCCTTGAAATGAAGGTTGCAAACTTGTGTTAAATTGCTTCAATGGACATTGATCTTGACTCTTGATTGAATGTTTGAAACTTTTTCTTGAATTCTTTCTTGAATAAGGAAACCTACATCATAAATGTTAGCTCACAAACACACATGATGCATGAAGAATTCAACATGATACTAGAATCTTGAATGTAGCTCAAAATTCTTGATGATTTAATCTTGAAGGCTCTTGATCTCATAAACTTGCTAATATGCTTGGATACCTGAAATTTCTAGGATAAATTTAATGTAATGACCTTGTATTTACACTTTTTTTATGCTTAATCTCCCGAAATTAAAACACTACTTGAGATGACAGTTGGAAATTGGATATAAGGATAATAAAATATTGCCAAGAATTTGAATTAAATTAGGTCCTAGCTTAAAGTGGGACTCATACACTAATTTGGGAATATGAGTCCTAGAGGCTTAAACTCAGGACAAAGACTTTGATAAGTGTTATGTTCAATGTAACATTTGAAATCAAGGCTTAAGAGCTAGGGAGGACCCATATGCCTAGACGAGCGTATGGGTTCTAGATCCCTAAATCTAGAACACAGCCAAAAACATTAAGTTATGATTTTTCATTTATTAAATGTTGGGATTATCCTTAGAAAAATGCATTTAACTAGGCTTGTGGATGCAAAATAGGACCAATTAAAGCATTTAAATAAGACAAATTTTAATAGGAAGGACCAATACACGTGTGAAAATTTAATGGGATACATTTTTCTACACTACATTTAGTGCCCATTTTAGTGAGAGGATGACATTGCATCAAAATCACACTAAATTAGACAAATTTACATCAAGTGGGGTCCAAGTCTACCAATGCTAATGAGATAGAAAGATAATGATTAAGAGGGATGATCAAGCCCACAAGATTGAGATCCTATGGAAAACCAACATAGACACAAAATAAAATGCATGGGAATGATGTATGAAGCAACAAAAAGATACAAGCATACATTCTAAAATACATAAAAAAGTTAAGGTATGTGCAGGATCATCATGGAAAAAATATGCCCTTAAGTAGCAAAAAATTCAGAAAAATTAAAATTAGGCAACTTGAAGTAAAAATTTGAATAAGTTATCTATATTATTTCAAAAATATGTAAGAAAATAATTTTTAGCAAATTGAATGTAGTTTCTAAACTACTAGGTTTATTTAAAAAAAAAATCAATTTGGTTAAAATTTGAAATTTCAATGTAGTAGTACTTAAATTTTAGGGAAAAAATAAGAAGTAGGTGTTTGTCTGACCACCCTAACCACAATACAATGATAATATTTTTTTATAAGATTTTAGATATAAGTAGAGGACTCATGTACAGATGTGATGCATATTTTTTTGCAATTTTTTTCCAAGTAGATAATTAATTATGATTTTTTTATTACAAATTTTTAAAAATATAAAAACTCGTACGTCTAACCACCTTAACTTGGTCAAAACTTCATGAAATTCATTTTTTTTTTAATCTTATAGTATACGAAGCATAGAATGTGACACATGTTTTGGATTCAAAAAATGTGATACCGTTTGAAAGCTATAGATGTTTTTCAATCAACCTATCAATCAGGACTTTAGTCATATTTCAAATAAAAAATGAATAATAATTATTTATTAAATTCAAAGTAAAGAATAATTTATACTGGTGGAAAGATGAGAATCTCCTTTAAAAACCCTTTTCGTTTCATCAATTTTGGGTTAAAAAAAAGTCGTCAGCCACATACCCTACAAATACTCATCATATCGCCAGTTTTTGGCCCATCATGATCCTGCACATACCCAGAAAGAAAACGAAAAAAAGAGGGTGGATGTAGTGCCCACCCCATTTCGGTCATCATTGATGTCAAGTAAGTAGTTGTTAGTAATGTCGTGATGATGTGATTTTATTATTTAATTAAATTTTAAGGTTATGAGATAACACTAATAATATGTTTGGATTTGATTAATAAAATTAATATAATTATCTTGGGAGTTAGTTATTGAAAGTAATCGTATTTGATGAGGAAAAGTAATTATCATTTAATGATTATCATTAAATTCAATAAATAAATCTAAAAGAAAATATTAGAGAGGTATAAATATTAAAATTGTATTTAAGATTAAATGAATTAGGGTAAAAATATTTATTCAATTATATTTTAATTAAAAGTTAATTATTTATGAAAATTTGTTTTAGTTAAAATTTAGAGTCAAGTGGAAGTAATTTAAAATAAAAAGAAGTTATTGGTTGAAATTAAATAAATAAATATATATAGTAATGATTAATTAAAGTGGGTAAATAAAATTAGTTATTTTTTTTTTGAAAATCTTTTACGGGGGAGAAAGAGGAGTTAGGGCGGTTGAACGGAGAATTTGGTATTTTCTTTAAGAGGAGGCAAGAAAAATTTTAGGGGGGGGAATTCTCTCTGTGAACCAATTGGAGAGCACCTTCTTATTTGAATTCCGTTATGCTGTTTGTTCGCTTTCTGCATTGACCAAGGGTTTGAAGATGCAGCAAAAGTTTTAGGCTTCTGTTCTGGCTGATCCATCCCTCAACCTCAATAAATTCAGTTCAGAGATTGGCTGTAAACGTTTCAACATGGAATCATTCCAACACAGATAATTCAATTTTTGCATATCCCCTCTACGAGCATCCTACCATTACAAGGTGCACATTATAATTATTTTTCCTTACGTATAATCTAGTAAAATTTTTATTGTATGTGCTTCTTATACCAACCCTAGTTCGTAATTGTGTAGAAACCCTAGTTATTTGTAAACTAATGCCACCGAGTAGAACAGTTAATAAAATCAATGTAAATTTATGTTTACAGAAATTGATGTCAAAACAGAAGAAAATAAAATAAAATAAATTTAAATAAAATTTGAATAATAATGATAATAATTACCATCCATTGAGAGTCATATTTAAGTTGTGATATAACGAAAATAAAATTAATTTAACAAGATTAATCTAATTTTAACCTATAATGATTTATTGTTTTAATAAATCTAATATTAATTCTCTTGATTTTGGCCGATAGCGGCAAGTTAAGTAGTTATTGAAAGAGCAGGGCATTTCACTAGGGTTCATCCCTTTGCTTCTTAAATAGTTTGAACATCCTCTATCACTGCAATTCTCCACTCAATCAAAACTAATTATTCTCTCGATTACTCTAGTGTAATTTAGGCCGACACCTGTTATAATCCTCCGTATAAATTCTCAGATTGGTTGAATTTTGACAAATTATCACCTATGCTGATAAAAAATGGGTAGACTCTGCAGGAAATTCTCATAAGTCATGTATTTGCACCTCACCTTTCTCCTTCTTTTTAGTTTTGTGGATAACATTCGGGATTTGATAATAATACCAGTAAATGGCGATATTTCCAAATTCCAAAATTCACTTTCTTTAAATGGTGTCTCACATTTTTGCAACCGTAACCATCTCCAACTTGGAGGAAAGCTTGGTTCGTGTGTCTTCTCTAATGCCATCCATGAGCAGATTGTTTAAGTGAATAAATTGAGGACCAATGAGCAGATTATTTAATTCTCTTGGTCTGCGCAATGTTTCTAGCCTTGCCAATTACCTCCATTCAGTCGAAGCTGAAAAAAGAATTGATGTTATTAGATACAGTGCTTAGATGAGCTCCTTCACATAGTCTAGTAATCTAAATTTATAAATCTCCCTAAAACTATAGGCAAAATTATCACAGCTGCAACGTTAGACTTGCAAAAGTGTAGTAAATTTAATAGTTCCTCTGAAACCCTTGGCAACCTGTCACTGTCACATCAATTAGAGTTGAAACATTGTACAAAATTAAATAAGTGATAATTAAATAGTCTCCCTGGCATCTTTGGTAACCACCACAGCGGCAGCTATTAAATTTAATAACCCTTCTGTTTTCATTGACAACTGGTGGTTGCAGCGTAATTAAACTTGGTAGGGTGTACAGATTTAAATAAACTCTCTTATTTCATACCAACCTGTCTCAACTATTGCTGATGCTTTAGGTCAAGTGATAAGCCTTAAACATAGATAAAATCTTGGTCTTTGATTAGGGTGCAATAATTCCTTTCCGTGCAAAATATATATATATATATATATATATATATATATATATATATATATATATACTCATATTACTATTTACACCTCACGAAAGCTATCATTGTG
The DNA here is from genome assembly GCA_007258455.2 of Sequoia sempervirens. Lineage (NCBI taxonomy): Eukaryota > Viridiplantae > Streptophyta > Pinopsida > Cupressales > Cupressaceae > Sequoia > Sequoia sempervirens. The sequence continues at coordinate 333,165,638 of VDFB02000008.1, forward strand.
AGTATAATTTACATTATAGTTTACTATAAAAAAAATTAAAAAATGAGTTAAGCAACTTTGTCAAGATAGTAATCCTAGCGTGATAGGTAAACTGTATGATTATTCCAAGAGATAAATAAATAAATAAATAAATAATTAATGAGCTCTAGTTGATTTATAATTTCTCTTTCAAGTATAAATATTTAGTTATAGATTGGGTATTAATTATGTGAGGGATACCTAGATTCTTGTATTGGCAATATTTAGTATTTTTATGGGTAGCTTTGGAGTAATAGATATCTTCCTATTTTATTTGGAATAAATAGGTACTTATTAAGTTTTAGTCAAGTGAGTGATTTAAATTAAAATATGAATCGAGTGTTAGAATGTTTTGTAAGATGGTGAGTTAAGTAAAAGTGTAATTTTATTTTATGGTAAGTGAAATAATAAAAGGTGATAAAGAATTTTAATTGGATAGTTGATTTGTAAATGAAGTATTGAATTCGCTTTAGAAAATAAAAGAATTGGGTAAATAATTAAAGTGAAAATGGTTATTTCGCTAGGTTGTTTAGTAAAATATTATTTAACAAAGGATTTTAACGGAATAAACATTATTGAAATAGGTATTTAATTTTGTTGTAGATAAATGAACTATGTATTTAGTTAAAGTAAATCGATTTATATGGTTAATTAAGTTTTTAGGGTTCACTAAAGGAGATAAGTGATTTTACATTTACATAGTTTCTTTTACTTGAAGGTTAATGAGAAAGTTATTTTTTTAGTGAGGATAAATCCCAGGTTAATTAATTTAAATGATACTGATTAATTGTTAAGTGGTTTTAATTACCTTTTTGTTATCTAATGTGTCTGTGAATGATAATTATTTATCAAACTACTGTGTGAAATAATCTATTAGTGTCATCACCTTAGTATTATAATAAAGTTGTAAATTATAGAATTGTCATCTTAGTATTACATTTTAAAGTTATAATTAGGATTCGTATTAAACAGTTGATGGAGTTGGTTATCTTATAGATAATATAGTTATTTTAAATATAATTATCTATCGTAAATACTCTCTTAATTAAATTAAGTGGATATGTTAAAATAAGTGATAAGAACGTTGAAATAATGCCTAAATTAAAGGAATGTCTTTATCGTTATAAGGTGTGAGTGATTGTTGTTTTAAACAAAGTGTTTTAATTATTGGTTTAAGTATTATGTAATTGTTTTAAGATGGGTGTGATTTGTGGGATAGTTAACTTAGAAATAATGAAAAGTAGAGTTTTGTATGTTGTTGATGTATGTAGATAATATTGGCAATAAGGATTATTTATGTTTAGGTGGGAGAATTGATTTATAAGATAAATGGAAGTAAATAAATTTGAAAACTTTAAATAGTTGGGTATTACGATAAAGGCTAGTGAATGATTGTTGATTCGATAAATGTTTTGATTAATTATATTTAGTTAAACAAAGGGTTTATGTAAATGAATAAAATTAGATGATCTTTTCTAAGTCAATTTCCCTCATATTCTTTCTAGAAAATACTTGTGATTGATATCAGGATCAAATTGTTGGTTTGAGTGGGTTGATCTTCGAAGGGAGATTGTTGTTATAATGTGTAAATTGGAATATATTTGTGTTTGAAAGAGTATACTTGTGAATAGTGTCTTATGGCTTAAACCATTGGATGTTATTTTCACTTCGTAATATTGTGCTATTCTTAAATGTTGGAAATGATTGATCTTTAAACTAATGTTCTTTTTAGATAGTTTCAAGTTACTTCTTATTGAATGAATGGATATATTATATTTGAATTAGTGGTTTTATGTATTGTCTCGATAGGTCCTTTCAATGTGACTTTTCGTGAGCTGATTTTGAGTTAGGGACTTTCTCTCATTTAACTTACATTTCTATATGTTTTCTTTTGCTCTCTACCTAAGTGGTAATTTGGTTAAGGTTATCTCTGTCATGATTGACAGTTCTGCTTGAGTTGTTAATGAGTCAAATTGAAAAGTTCTTGAGTTATGGGTATTCCGAGAGGAGAAAATAGAGGTTTCCCTTGGATTCTCGATTTAGTTCGTATCGAAGTTGTTGGTGTTGTTGAGTGGAGTTGTTGATCTTATTTTGGTGTATTTTCTCATTATATTTATATTGGAAATAGTCCTTTGAAGTCTTGCAATTATTGCTATCAGTTCTTTGATGGGGAAACCCTAGTGTAACTTTATGAGAATCTTCCAGAGGTTTATTTTACTATTGGTTAATGTTCCTCCTTTTATGTGCCCTTGTTGTGGCAAGTGTTTTGGTTTCATGTTTTTGAAAGGGTTGTACATGAATCGTTGAGATTTTGATTATGTATTTATGGCAAGATGGGTAATGCCTTGCATGCTTCTCTGTTGTGATCTAATGTACTTGTTATGTTGTACAACCCTTGGATTTGGTTTTTATGTTTTGAGTGTCTAGAGTGGGAGTGGCTCTAAGTGGGTGGTCGGCGCACAAAGGGGCGCCAGGATAGCCCTCGTTAGAGTGAAATTAAAAAGTGATAATTTAAATAATTAATTAGGGGGTGGGTAGAATCACATTAAAAAGATAATTGATGCCTCATCCGCCTTTGAGTGCTACCACAGACTAAAGGGGATTGAGAAGGCCGTGGTTGGCAAGATCGTTGCCTTGTCTTCATGAAAGGTTAACGGTTCCGCATGAGCAACCCTATGGAGCGGTACCTTGAGATAGGAAGCCTGGATAACCATAGATGGAGGCGGCTCCTAGCGCTCGAGTTGCCTGGATAATTCGTCAGTAGACGGAGGCGGCACCTTGCGTTAGTGGTAGCCTGGATAATCCATGTTAAGCCATGCGATGACACTCTCCTCTAACACTCCTTCTTATGTTGTTTCTTTGGAAATCCTCTGGAAGTGGGTCTTTGTCTTGAATTGATGGATCATAGTTGTTTTAAATTGATTTATGGTTTTACCCTATTTTGATCTTTGGTGTATTCTTTGGTCTTGTGTAATCTTGTTGATAAATTGGGTCTCGACCTTGTACTCTTATGGTACTATGATATGATGTTATTGTGTCAGTTAATGATCATCCTTTGGTTATTTGTTTGCTGGTTATTGCTTTGATTTATGTGATGAGATTTATGACTCTTGGATGTGGTTGATTATGTCATTGTAATCCTTGAGTTTTATGATACCTTTGTATGTTGTTGAGTCTTGTGGTTCTATGTTTGGATGTTCTTGGTTGACGTCTCTTTCTCGTTAGCTCCTAGCACGGGGGGTGGAACATGCTAAGCACCCCATTGGGTCCCCAGTCAAGGATCGAGAGGTGCGGATTGGTGCTATTGCAGCGACTCCAGAGTTGTATCTGTCTTGGAGCTAGTTTTGATACTTGTATTTCTCTAATTATTTGTATCATGGTATCTTGTGTATGGTTTCCATTCATATTTGGAACACTCTTGTATCATTGTACTTCTTAAACATTGTACTGTAATGAAATGTTAAACTTGGTGTGGATATTGACCATGGTAGTTGTTATTCAATGTGTTATGTAATCATGCATATGTTGTATTTATGTGCAGATGGCTTCTTATCAATGAATTTTTCATGTATGTGTTATATTTGTTATTGTTAATGATTATATCTTTGGATTTTATTCTTTATTGATGTTGTATGGATCTAAGTCGCGTAATGACTCTTCGTGTACCCCAAGGGATGTATGTGTTAATGAATCTATTTAAATTGAAATTCGTGATATGACTTGATGTGTATTACATGTATGTTATGTGTATTTAAAAATAAAAAAATTGTGTTGTATTTATTGTGTTAATATCCTTTGGGGTTCGCACGGCGGGGCATTACAACATTGGTATCAGAGCATAGGTTCATACACTGGGCACTGTGTGCTCACTATGTAACCTTGCGCTTAGACCCGTGCGTCTTGAGTTTCACTTTTCTGTTGGCATTGTTGTGAACCTGAGTCTCTTATGTTAACCAGTGTCGGGTCGATGGTGCAGGAAACCGATTGAAAGGATAGGACCCGCGGTGTAGTGCGCAATGCACCGATATCCTTTCTGTCGGGGATGCTCTATGGACCCTTGAGTTTTAGTGTGATGTGTTTCTTGGTGATGTGTTTTATGTGTGTGAATATGTCAAGTGTGTGTGAAATCTGCAATTTTGTTGTCTTTGAGTGGTGAATTATGTTTTCTTGAATCTATGAAGCTGTAAAATTTTGCCTTTTTGTTGAAATTGATGTGGGATTTGGTGTGGAATACTGGTTAACGTGGAGTTCTTTGGATGAAAATTATGAGTTTTAACAAAAATATGAGGTTTGGTGGATTATTATTCTATGATTTTTAGCAGAATATAGTATCTTGAGGTTAAAATGCAACTTGAATTATTGGTACTAATGAGAAATGTTCTATGTTAGCTTTTGATTTAAAGGAACTTGGCTTCAGAAAGCATAGCGACGAAGGTAATATAATTGTAATATGTAGGTATTGGTACTTATAATGTCAAGTAGTAATTCATTGTGATATAGTAGATGGATTAGGTTTATGGTTAGCATCCTTATGAGAATATTGTTTAACTAGTAAGAAGCAAACTATTTACGAGTTATTAGAATTGTTTTGACTATTAAGTGTGGTTAGTGGGAGGGACAGTGTGGTATCACTCGCTTGCGAGTGCCCTACTATGCTGGGATTTCCTCTCACGATGTATTTGTGATATATATGTATCGTGCACAATGTTTGTTTCCATGCAGGATTGCAGGAATTAAGTCTCGATTCCACCTACATTGTCAGGACTGGGCGAGCATCATAAACACCCAATGGGCTTGATGTTGAACATAGGAGCTGACAAGAAAGTGTCCTCAATTTAGTTTGTACACTCCGTCCTAGTGTTTGGAAAATTAGTTTGGTTGCAACCCCGTTACTATTATCATTTTGGTATCATTTCCTTATTTTGGTTTGTTTAATTTTTGTTGCTTGATGATGTTTAATTGATGATTTGACTTGTGGTATTGATGTGCTTATGTTTGTTAAAATTATTGTTAGTTTATGGTTTGTTCTTGAGCTCAACTTCCAGGAGTAACTTGAAGCCTAGGGGGGAGGATGTAGTGCCCACCCCATTTCGGTCATCATTGATGTCAAGTAAGTAGTTGTTAGTAATGTCGTGATGATGTGATTTTATTATTTAATTAAATTTTAAGGTTATGAGATAACACTAATAATATGTTTGGATTTGATTAATAAAATTAATATAATTATCGTGGGAGTTAGTTATTGAAAGTAATCGTATTTGATGAGGAAAAGTAATTATCATTTAATGATTATCATTAAATTCAATTAATAAATCTAAAAGTAAGAAAATATTAGAGAGGTATAAATATTAAAATTGTATTTAAGATTAAATGAATTAAGGTAAAAATATTTATTCAATTATATTTTAATTAAAAGTTAATTATTTATGAAAATTTGTTTTAGTTAAAATTTAGAATTAAGTGGAAGTAATTTAAAATAAAAAGAAGTTATTGGTTGAAATTAAATAAATAAATATATATAGTAATGATTAATTAAAGTGGGTAAATAAAATTAGTTATTTTTTTTTTGAAAATCTTTTACGGGGGAGAAAGAGGAGTTAGGGCGGTTGAACGGAGAATTTGGTATTTTCTTTAAGAGGAGGCAAGAAAAATTTTAGGGGGGGGAATTCTCTCTGTGAACCAATTGGAGAGCACCTTCTTATTTGAATTCCGTTATGCTGTTTGTTCGCTTTCTACATTGACCAAGGGTTTGAAGATGCAGCAAAAGTTTTAGGCTTCTGTTCTGGCTGATCCATCCCTCAACCTCAATAAATTCAGTTCAGAGATTGGCTGTAAACGTTTCAACATGGAATCATTCCAACACAGATAATTCAATTTTTGCATATCCCCTCTACGAGCATCCTACCATTACAAGGTGCACATTATAATTATTTTTCCTTACGTATAATCTAGTAAAATTTTTATTGTATGTGCTTCTTATACCAACCCTAGTTTGTAATTGTGTAGAAACCCTAGTTATTTGTAAACTAATGCCACCGAGTAGAACAGTTAATAAAATCAATGTAAATTTATGTTTACAGAAATTGATGTCAAAACAGAAGAAAATAAAATAAAATAAATTTAAATAAAATTTGAATAATAATGATAATAATTACCATCCATTGAGAGTCATAGTTAAGTTGTGATATAACAAAAATAAAATTAATTTAACAAGATTAATCTAATTTTAACCTATAATGATTTATTGTTTTAATAAATCTAATATTAATTCTCTTGATTTTGGCCAATAGGGGCAAGTTAACTAGTTATTGAAAGAGCAGGGCATTTCACTAGGGTTCCTCCCTTTGCTTCTTAAATAGTTTGAACATCCTCTATCACTACAATTCTCCACTCAATCAAAACTAATTATTCTCTCGATTACTCTAGTGTAATTTAGGCCGACACCTGTTATAATCCTCCGTATAAATTCTCAGATTGGTTGAATTTTGACAAATTATCACCTATGCTGATAAAAAATGGGTAGACTCTGCAGGAAATTCTCATAAGTCACGTATTTGCACCTCACCTTTCTCCTTCTTTTTAGTTTTATGGATAACATTCGGGATTTGATAATAATACCAGTAAATGGCGATATTTCCAAATTCCAAAATTCACTTTCTTTAAATGGCGTCTCACATTTTTGCAACCGTAACCATCTCCAACTTGGAGGAAATCTTGGTTTGTGTGTCTTCTCTAATGCCATCCATGAGCAGATTGTTTAAGTGAAGAAATTGAGGACCAATGAGCAGATTATTTAATTCTCTTGGTCTGCGCAATGTTTCTAGCCTTGCCAATTACCTCCGTTCAGTCGAAGCTGAAAAAAGAATTGATGTTATTAGATACAGTGCTTAGATGAGCTCCTTCACATAGTCTGGTAATCTAAATTTATAAATCTCCCTGAAACTATAGGCAAAATTATCACAGCTGCAACGTTAGACTTGCAAAAGTGTAGTAAATTTAATAGTTCCTCTGAAACCCTTGGCAACCTGTCACTGTCACATCAATTAGAGTTGAAACATTGTACAGAATTAAATAAGTGATAATTAAATAGTCTCCCTGGCATCTTTGGTAACCACCACAGCGGCAGCTATTAAATTTAATAACCCTTATGTTTTCATTGACAACTGGTGGCTGCAGCATAATTAAACTTGGTAGGGTGTACAGATTTAAATAAACTCTCTTATTTCATACCAACCTGTCTCAACTGTTGCTGATGCTTTAGGTCAAGTGATAAGCCTTAAACATAGATAAAATCTTGGTCTTTGATTAGGGTGCAATAATTCCTTTCCGTGCAATATATATATATATATATATATATATATATATATACTCATATTACTATTTACACCTCACGAAAGCTATCATTGTGAGTATAATTTACATTATAGTTTACTATAAAAAAATTAAAAAATGATTTAAGCAGCTTTGTCAAGATAGTAATCCTAGCGTGATAGGTAAACTGTATAATTATTCCAAGAGATAATAAATAAATAAATAAAGAAATAATTAATGAGCTCTAGTTGGTATTGAACATTCCCTCTTTCAAGTAGTTGATTTATAATTTCTCTTTCAAGTATAAATATTTAGTTATAGATTGGGTATTAATTATGTGAGGGATACCTAGATTCTTGTATTGGCAATATTTAGTATTTTTATGGGTAGCTTTGGAGTAATAGATATCTTCCTATTTTATTTGGAATAAATAGGTACTTATTAAGTTTTAGTCAAGTGAGTGATTTAAATTAAAATATGAATCGAGTGTTAGAATGTTTTGTAAGATGGTGAGTTAAGTAAAAGTGTAATTTTATTTTATGGTAAGTGAAATAATAAAAGGTGATAAAGAATTTTAATTGGATAGTTGATTTGTAAATGAAGTATTGAATTCGCTTTAGAAAATAAAAGAATTGGGTAAATAATTAAAGTGAAAATGGTTATTTCGCTAGGTTGTTTAGTAAAATATTATTTAACAAAGGATTTTAACGGAATAAACATTATTGAAATAGGTATTTAATTTTGTTGTAGATAAATGAACTGTGTATTTAGTTAAAGTAAATCGATTTATATGGTTAATTAAGTTTTTAGGGTTCACTAAAGGAGATAAGTGATTTTACATTTACATAGTTTCTTTTACTTGAAGGTTAATGAGAAAGTTATTTTTTTAGTGAGGATAAATCCCAGGTTAATTAATTTAAATGATACTGATTGAATGTTAAATGGTTTTAATTACCTTTTTGTTATCTAATGTGTCTGTGAATGATAATTATTTATCAAACTACTGTGTGAAATAATCTATTAGTGTCGTCACCTTAGTATTATAATAAAGTTGTAAATTATAGAATTGTCATCTTAGTATTACATTTTAAAGTTATAATTAGGATTCGTATTAAACAGTTGATGGAGTTGGTTATCATATAGATAATATAGTTATTTTAAATATAATTATCTGTCGTAAATACTCTCTTAATTAAATTAAGTGGATATGTTAAAATAAGTGATAAGAACATTGAAATAATGCCTAAATTAAAGGAATGTCTTTATCGTTATAAGGTGTGAGTGATTGTTGTTTTAAACAAAGTGTTTTAATTATTGGTTTAAGTATTATGTAATTGTTTTAAGATGGGTGTGATTTGTGGGATAGTTAACTTAGAAATAATGAAAAGTAGAGTTTTGTATGTTGTTGATGTATGTAGATAATATTGGCGATAAGGATTATTTCTGTTTAGGTGGGAGAATTGATTTATAAGATAAATGGAAGTAAATAAATTTGAAAACTTTAAATAGTTGGGTATTACGATAAAGGCTAGTGAATGATTGTTGATTCGATAAATGTTTTGATTAATTATATTTAGTTAAACAAAGGGTTTATGTAAATGAATAAAATTAGATGATCTTTTCTAAGTCAATTTCCCTCATATTCTTTCTAGAAAATACTTGTGATTGATATCAAGATCAAATTGTTGGTTTGAGTGGGTTGATCTTCGAAGGGAGATTGTTGTTATAATGTGTAAATTGGAATATATTTGTGTTTGAAAGAGTATACTTGTGAATAGTGTCTTATGGCTTAAACCATTGGATGTTATTTTCACTTCGTAATATTGTGCTATTCTTAAATGTTGGAAATGATTGATCTTTAAACTAATGTTCTTTTTAGATAGTTTCAAGTTACTTCTTATTGAATGAATGGATATATTATATTTGAATTAGTGGTTTTATGTATTGTCTCAATAGGTCCTTTCAATGTGACTTTTCGTGAGCTGATTTTGAGTTAGGAAATTTCTCTCATTTAACTTACATTTCTATATGTTTTCTTTTGCTCTCTACCTAAGTGGTAATTTGGTTAAGGTTATCTCTGTCATGATTGACAATTCTGCTTGAGTTGTTAATGAGTCAAATTGAAAAGTTCTTGAGTTATGGGTATTCTGAGAGGAGAAAATAGAGGTTTCCCTTGGATTCTCGATTTAGTTCGTATCGAAGTTGTTGGTGTTGTTGAGTGGAGTTGTTGATCTTATTTTGGTGTATTTTCTCATTATATTTATATTGGAAATAGTCCTTTGAAGTCTTGCAATTATTGCTGTCAGTTCTTTGATGGGGAAACCCTAGTGTAACTTTATGAGAATCTTCCAGAGGTTTATTTTACTATTGGTTAATGTTCCTCCTTTTATGTGCCCTTGTTGTGGCAAGTGTTTTGGTTTCATGTTTTTGAAAGGGTTGTACATGAATCGTTGAGATTTTGATTATGTATTTATGGCAAGATGGGTAATGCCTTGCATGCTTCTCTGTTGTGATCTAATGTACTTGTTATGTTGTACAACCCTTGGATTTGGTTTTTATGTTTTGAGTGTCTAGAGTGGGAGTGGCTCTAAGTGGGTGGTCGGCGCACAAAGGGGCGCCAGGATAGCCCTCGTTAGAGTGAAATTAATAAGTGATAATTTAAATAATTAACTAGGGGGTGGGTAGAATCACATTAAAAAGATAATTGATGCCTCATCCACCTTTGAGTGCTACCACAGACTAAAGGGGATTGAGAAGGCCGTGGTTGGCAAGATCGTTGCCTTGTCTTCATGAAAGGTTAACGGTTCCGCATGAGCAACCCTATGGAGCGGTTCCTTGAGATAGGTAGCCTGGATAACCATAGATGGAGGCGGTTCCTAGTGCTTGGTTGCCTGGATAATCCGTTAGTAGATGGAGGCGGTACCTTGCAGTAGGTAGCCTAGAGAATCCATGTTAAGCCATGCGATGACACTCTCCTCTAACACTCCTTCTTATGTTGTTTCTTTGGAAATCCTCTGGAAGTGGGTCTTTGTCTTGAATTGATGGATCATAGTTGTTTTAAATTGATTTATGGTTTTACCCTATTTTGATCTTTGGTGTATTCTTTGGTCTTGTGTAATCTTGTTGATAAATTGGGTCTCGACCTTGTACTCTTATGGTACTATGATATGATGTTATTGTGTCAGTTAATGATCATCCTTTGGTTATTTGTTTGCTGGTTATTGCTTTGATTTATGTGATGAGATTTATGACTCTTGGATGTGGTTGATTATGTCATTGTAATCCTTGAGTTTTATGATACCTTTGTATGTTGTTGAGTCTTGTGGTTCTATGTTTGGATGTTCTTGGTTGACGTCTCTTTCTCGTTAGCTCCTAGCACGGGGGGTGGAACATGCTAAGCACCCCATTGGGTCCCCAGTCAAGGATCGAGAGGTGCGGATTGGTGCTATTGCAGCGACTCCAGAGTTGTATCTGTCTTGGAGCTAGTTTTGATACTTGTATTTCTCTAATTATTTGTATCATGGTATCTTGTGTATGGTTTCCATTCATATTTGGAACACTCTTGTATCATTGTACTTCTTAAACGTTGTACTGTAATGAAATGTTAAACTTGGTGTGGATATTGACCATGGTAGTTGTTATTCAATGTGTTATGTAATCATGCATATGTTGTATTTATGTGCAAATGGCTTCTTATCAATGAATTTTTCATGTATGTGTTATATTTGTTATTGTTAATGATTATATCTTTGGATTTTATTCTTTATTGATGTTGTATGGATCTAAGTCGTGTAATGACTCTTCGTGTACCCTAAGGGATGTATGTGTTAATGAATCTATTTAAATTGAAATTCGTGATATGACTTGATGTGTATTACATGTATGTTATGTGTATTTAAAAAAAAAAATTGTGCTGTATTTATTGTGTTAATATCCTTTGGGGTTCACACGGCGGGGCATTACAGTGGATCAAGCCTCAATAGTCTATTGAACAAGATGTGGACTAGGTCTAAGCTATTCGTCCAAAAAATCATTTAAAAGTGGAATAAAATGTCCACTATACAAACAAAATGCATGCTCACATGGGCTAGTGGAATCTAGTATCCACTAGGTGAGCCCTAAGAGAGGTGACACACCCACAAAAGAAAGTAAGTGGCTATGGGAAAGTCATTCCTATGGTTGGATCTTGTATACATACTAACCATACCGAAGCTATACCTCCTGATAACTTTGATAAGTTGCCACACAACATGAATAGTGAGATTCATGAGGTAAGAAAAACTTCATATTCTAACACTGATAAACAAAAAAGATGGCTCCACAAGCAAGAAAAGTGTGTTATTCTAGGTGGCCATATAACAGTTATTGTATATGTGAAATAGTGTAAGGTATGTTAAAAAGGGGTTTTTATTAGTCCATGTAAGGTCTCAACCTAGCGAACATCATGCCTAATGTCTTTAAGAGAGGACCAATCGAAGAATAGAAGATTCACAACTTAATACACTCCACTTGGCATTTCCACTAAGAGGAATATAATATGATAAGAGAGATCATATTCTTGAAATAAATCACACACAATGCCATCACAAAGAGAAAGACAAATTGCATGAAGTAAGAAACCACACAATGATACATGAGTTGTAATTGAAATGAAAAAGAATAATGTCAATGTATGCCACCACTTAAAATGAATTGCTAAACACCATGCTGTGAGTAATTAATTTAAAGTAGCAAATGATAAATGCTAACAAGACATGAGAGATTATTTGGAAATCCCTATCTCAGGTCATATGTTTCCAAATGAAGCTATGTCATGAAAAGGTGTTGCCCCAAAAATGAAATCCTAAAATCAAATAATGGATCCATGGAATCAGGGTCAATATGTCTTAGCTATAATGTTGTTTAGAGAGCTTCAAAATGTCATTATTCCCAAAATAATCATGGATGGGAAGAATGAAAAAAAGAGAGAAAAATAAAATAAAATATTTAGGGTCAACATGGTCTCGACGCCTCGCATCATCCCTAAAAGGAAAACACAAGGCAAAAAAAAGATAAAGGTTCACAATATATAGAAGAATGTAGATACAAATAGAGGAATGTCACAAAGAGAAAGATACATCAAATATAATGGTATAGGAGATCACATTACACACATGAAATCACACACATGTCATGAAAAAAGAAAACAAAGGCAAGACTAGTAAGGCACCTGTGAGTCAACATATAGCAGATCATTTGCATCCCAATCTTTTTCATCGTATGCAAAAGGTGGACAACTAGCCAAAGGGATGACAACAAGTGTAGTACTAGGAGTACTAGGAGTGACATCAAGTTCAACACATGGTGAGTCACCCTATTTAGGAAGATCTAAATGGTTGTTATCATCTAAGCTCATGGAAGAAGAAAACAAAAAGTTCAATCCATTGTGCACTTCTTCATCAAGTTTAGCAATCTCATCATTATCCTCCAAGTTAATCACAACAAGAGGTCAAATGATAATGTCCAAAGAAGGTGCTAGTTCTTGTTGTGGTTCCAATATAGGATCTTTCTATTGTGGCGAAGAGGGAGAATCATCTTGTATTACTTCACTTGAGTTTGGATGTTGATTTTGTTTATGGGTATGTGCAAGATCATGATGGGCCAAAAAGTGGCAATATGATGGGTATGTGGCTGATGGCTTTTTTTTTACCCAAAATTGATGAAACAAAAAGGAGTTTAAAGGAGATTCTCATCTTTCCACCAACATAAATTATTCTTTACTTTGAATTTATTAAGTAATTATTATTCATTTTCTATTCAAATTACGACTAAAGTCCTAATTGATATGCTGATTGAAAAACATCTATAGCTTTGAAATGATATCACATTTTTTGAATCCAAATCATGCATCACATTATATGCTTTGCATACTATAGGAGTAAAAACAAAAAAATTGAATTTCATGAAGTTTTGACCAAGTTAAGGTGGTCAAACATACGAATTATTTATAGTTTTTTTAAAGTTGTAATAAAAAAATCATAAATAATTATTTTCTTGGAAAAAAATTAAAAAAAATATGCATCACATCGGGACATGAGTCCTCTACCTATATTTAAAATATTATAAAAAAATATTATCATTTTATTGTGGTTAGGGTGCAAACAGACACCTACTTCTTATTTTTTCCTTGAAATTTAAGTACTACTGCATTCAAATTTCAATATTTCACCAAATAGATTTATTTATTTTTTAAACAAACCTACTAGTTTAGAAACTACATTCAATTTGCTATAGATTCTATTCTTACATACTTTTGAAATAATATAGATATCTTATTCAAATTTTTATGTCAAGTTGCCTAACTTTGATTTTTCTGAATTTTTTGCCACTTAAGGGCTTGTTTTTTCCATGATGATCTTGCACATACCCTTATTGTTCTCTTTTTTTAACGTTTGAGAAATAGCACAATGCTACACCTACACTCTCAAGCATTTTTTATTTATTTTGGTATTATTTTCAAGTTGTGTTTGTGTGGGATCAGGTTTATCAACCATATGTTTCTTTTCTTCCCTTAGAGGAGGAATGGAAGGAACCATGGGAGGTTGTTCAACTACTTTATCTTTTTTTATCTTAGGAGGTACATGGGATTTTTTTGGTTGTCTGTTGGTCATTTGTAGGAGATAGGAAAAGCATCATGGCAGGTTCACCAAAATGAACAAAGGGAAATAGGGTTCCACCTTTTGGGAGATGGAATTGTACCTATTTCATGCTTTAGTTCATTAGGAAACAAAGATCCCTCAACCACGTGACCCAATTGAGGGATGGCTAGTGGTTTGCTTGGATAATTGGATGAGGGTTCACCATTAAATGAAGCTTTAAAGGAGAAATGCAAACACTTATGCATGAACCCTAGAAACATGAAAGCATGAAATGAGATTGAAAAAAAAAATGAAACAAAAAAGTACTTAGATGAGTGGATAGGCCAAAACAAGATCTGTAAACCCTAGAAATTATTGTATCAGATTGCACTAAGAATAATACATGAGGTTGAGTGACTTAGTCCTACTATAGGGTTTCTAGGTAGAATCTAGAGTCTTCTGGTGATAGATTAGGATTTGCAAAAATATGGAAAGAGGGGTATCCTAGGACTAATATGCTAGGTTGGGCATATGAGTCCTATTATTAGGGTTTGACTGATACTTTTGTAGCCTCTAGTGATCTTTTGTAGCTTCCTTCCTATCCAGTCTTTAGGTCTAAAAAGTCTCAATTCTGGTTTGTAGGCGAGTTTCCTGTAAGATGACAACTTCTAGACAACTTTGAAAACTTTTACAACTTTTGCAACTTTTCCTTCAAAGGATCTTCAAGCTCCAATTCACCTAGATCTAGAAACACACATCAAGGGACAAAAATGTTGTTTTGTTAGGGAATTGGAGTTTGCCTTGGTCAAAACCCATTTTGGTAATTAATCCTTAAAATGAAATATAAAAGCATGAAGGAATGGTGAATGAAAAAATGCAATGTTAAAACTCACCAAACCATTGAAATAAAGGTTGTAAAATTGTGTGAAATGGATAGCATGAATGTGGATCTTGATTCTTGATTGAATGCTTGAAACTTTGTCTTCAATGCTTTCTTGAATCATGAAACCTACATCACAAATGTTAGCTCACAAACACACATGATGCTTTAATATTGAATGTAGCTCCAAATTCTTGATGATTTTCTTTATAATGCTCTTGTAAATTCATAAAATTCCCGTAGGAATGCTCTCTTGAAAATCTTAGATCAAACATAATGAAATGAACTAATATTTATACTTTTTTATGCTTAATTTCTTAAAATTACAACACTACAAGTTGGCATTCAAAAATTGAATCTAAGTATAATAAAATACCACCAAGAATTTGAATTAAAATAGGTCCTAACTTAAAGTGGGACTCATACTCCAAGTTGGGCTAATGAGTCATAGAGGCTTAAAGTCAGGACACAAACTTCAAGAAGTGTTATGTTTAATGCAACATTTGAAACTAGGCCCTAAGACCTAGGGAGGACCCATATGCCTAGATGGGTGTATGGGTCCCAAATCCCTAAATCTGTATCATAGCCAAAACATTAAATTATGATTTTTGATTTATTAAATGTTTGGATTATCCTTTGAAAAATGCATTTAACTAAGCTTGTGGATGCAAAATAAAACTAATTAAGAAATAAATAAGCTACATTTTAATAGGGAGGACCCAAAAAAGTGTGAAAATGTATAGGTATACATTTTTATATACTACAAGTATTAGAAAGACCACTCAAAAATTATAACCTTCTTAAATCCTATTTTTCTCATATACCTTAATCTCATCATTAGTACTTAGACCATTTGTAGGCATTGTATATCTAGTTTCAACAAACTTCCAAACTCCAAATCCTAGAGAAATAAGGAAACCCTCAATCCTAACCTTCCATAATGCATAATTAGGCTCATCAAATAGCATTGGAGTAGAGGACCACTAAGGAGGGGGGAGGTGAGTCAATGGTCTAATGAGTGGAAAACCCTAAAAGGGTAAAAAACCACTCTGAAAGTAAGTTTCATTAAGCCTCACTATCCAAAAAATCATTGGTTACATACTAAGCCTCAATAGTAAAGCTTCAATCACCACACAATATGCCTCACTAGCAAAGTCTCATTGGCTACACAATATGCCTCACTAGAAAAGCTTCATTGGCTACACAATATGCCTCACTAGCAAAGCCCCACTAGCTAAACAACATGCCTCAATGGACACTCAACATGCCTCACTAGAAAAACAACATGCCTTAATAGAAACTCAACATGCCTCATTGGAAAACTTACCACACTTTAGAAGAAATAAGAAAAACTTAGAGGGTTACTCTATTTCTAGACAATTGATTGTTCTATCTCTGCGTCAACAAAATTCCATCTCCTTTATTCACACACACCATAACACTATTTTATCAAATTGAAATTTACAAACCACCTATAAAATCATTCAAATCACACAATTTTATGCAAAGGTGAATATGTTTCATGAATTTCTTATATATACTTAGTCAAATTCCTCTTCTCATGAAAGAAAAACAAGGACTCAACTTGATGTTCATATGCATTAAGAATCCTCAACCTTTACACCTTCCCTTGTCTATAATCTTCTTTAAATGAACAAGTAGATACCACAAAATTGACTTATGTAATTCCAGTCTTCCTGTCTATTCATAATTTTGAGAAAACCATAGCAATCAGATCTTCAATTCACTCACACAGAACCCTAACAAACCACATAACTCTTTTATATATTATTATGTAATTCTCTATCATTATGTATAGTCTTGAAAAAAGAAAAGTATAATAGTTTTCAACATCCTCACACTGAGTACAAACCACACACACAATATTATCAAAGCTCTGATAGTCCTCAACAATCCATCATTCATCAAAAATAATAACAAGACAATATATATTTGAAAACAAACACAATGACATCCAAAAGCCTGTCAAAGTGGAAAATGTTGAGAAGGTAAACCATTACCAATTTTTAAAATAGAACCTTTTATTTTCATAACCCACCAAACCAACAATTAAATCATGACCATTAATTTTCTTTTGGGCAATGAGATATAGAACTTTAACTTGGTTGGATGGTTAAACCCTAAGGATAGTGGCCTATATCGAATGTAATTGAAATCCTCGAGTAGTCACTTAAAAAAAAATTAACCTATTACAATAGGCCACCTTTAAATTATAAAAAAATGTATATTAACGAATGACACCCTTCAAAAATCATAAAACCTATATTTAGGGTTTCAAGAATTGCTTAGTATTTTAGGTTCCATTTCACATATAATTATGAGAAACAATAACCAATCGGTAAGTATTGAAGGAATACTATTTCATATACTTCTTGCATCCTGAGCATTGTATTCTTTAGATGAGTAAACAAATATATTTGAAACTCATGCAATAGAACCATCATAGGAAGATCAACAAAAATCAACTTTTGAAACACCATTAAAGTACCTCTTTCACACTTTTGCATCAACAATATCAACATTGTGAAATGCATGATGGATTAGTATTCAACTCAAGGAAATATACAAATGACATGTAGATCTTCCAAAAAATCTTGTCAAAAAATCAAATGCTCAACACACCACCTCTAATGATAATAGGAAGATCAAGAGCAATCAATAAATTCTCAAGATGGTTGTTGAACATTAATCCTCCAACATGATAATGAAATGAACCATAAAATGAATCAATGAATAGTGCCACCATGAGATGAAGAAAATTTATGATTAGGATGATAGACCTTGACATGAAGAAACACTCTTAATAAGCAACTATCTACACTGCATTTTGCATCAACACCAAGTAGCACCTTTGACCTTGTAATGAAGGACCAAGCATCTTTACTATTTTTACATCATCAAAACAACAAGGAGTGGATAACCTCTAACATCAATAACCTCTGACATATCAATTACCATGAAGTGAACAATACCATAACACCATGAGCTATGACACCATGACTCCCCAGGTTTCTCTACACCAACACCACATCTTTGACATCAATGGAAAACACTGCCACTACTAAGAAACTCCCCCTTTGGCATTGATGTCAACATACAAAACTTTGCATCCTCATCATCAAGAAATCACAAAAATTTCAAAGCATTATTTATTCTCCCCATTTAACAACAATGACAAAGGGCATGTAAGCAAGGTAATTGCATAGCCAACATACTACTTAAAAAGAAAAAAAAAAGCATACTATGTTTCTAAGAATAAGTGAATTGTCATCATAGCACCATCAATGTAGGCATAGTCAATGTGGTCAAAACCATCAAAACTACTGTGTAAGAACAAGCATTCCAAGAAGAATAAATACTACTACCACCCCACACAAGAAGAGTTCTTCGAGACAACCATCAACCAGAGAGCACTGAACACTATAAAAAAGATACCATTGTTAGATCACAAACTAAGAATGAGATTGTATCACTATCAAAACACCATCAAACTTTCCATCACCATCATATATTGTAAATAATATAATCATTTACATATACTTGACTATATAGCATTACTCCCTTTACAAAATATATATGCTTGGCACTTACAAGTTTGCAAGAACCTTGCCAACATATCACTGAAAATTGCATGCATACCCCTACAAAATAGATATACCTCTAATGAAAGCCAAAAAGGATTGTAAAACTACACTATTATACCATGTCAAGGTTTGTCAAGAACCTTGCCACCAAACCACTATCAACATTATAGCATATCAGTTTCACCATACCCATACAAGTCTCTTAAATAAAAACTAATATTTGCAAGAATAAAGAGGAGGAATAAAACTAGAAAAGTGTGTATTGAGTATATAAATCTCAGAGGCACTATCTAGATTTCAATAGTTTCATATAAAAACATTATGGAATATCATTTTTTGGCATTGTCACTGTACTTCCATATCATCAATTAGTTGAAAACTATCACCGAGTCCACTGTACATGGACAAAATAAAAAATATAAATGTTGAAGGAATTACACTATAGAACCATTGTCTTATAGGAACCATATTTTTTTACCATAAACCATTCAACATTGATATTTCAAATTATAATGAAAACCAATTTATAGCTATGAAACAATAATCACCAACAATCAACAATACAAAATCAATATTGTCACTTCAAAGAGTGTCAAAATTGTCATATATAGGTACTTAACTGAGATCTGCAACTTACATATCATTGGAAGTACACACACAACTTGTGATAGAGATAACATGTATAGTGAGCATTGTATAGACCATGGTATTTGAGAGAAGGAGAAATAAAATTATAGACAAAGCAACATATCACTGTGCAATATTCAATTGACATTGTCATTGCAAAGATAAACATAGATTGTCACTAAAAATAACTAATAATACTACATGAAACCCATATATGAGTCATGGTTGACACAAAACACTGTCACAACATATGGAAACAATCAAGCCACTCCCCCTTGGAATGAAAATCTATGAAAATAAACCATGTTTTATCACCCCGAGCATATGAGTGACATGACCTTTATATGCATGATTAACATTGACATGATGATTACCTGGTTCATGCTAAATTTTCAATATTTCTTTGACAAGAGAGTAAAATATAATCTTTGCCATATTGAGTGAATACCATATAATAACACCAATCACCTTAACATCAAGAGTAAAACATAAGTGAAATCAAGTTTTCAAACTAAATCCTATTCACCTTTCTCCCACGTTGGAATTCATTTAGATATAAAAATTTCATGGAGTTTTTGTTTGAGTATACCATTGTCATGAGGGTTTCTGTATTCATAGAAGACTTGTCAGTACACAGGGACATTGTAATATAAAGATAACTAATGTATATAACTATAGAATCACTATTCTCAAGAACTATTGCTCATCAAAAAGACATTGTGGTTCACTATAACCACTCCTTTGCTTAGCTACAAAACACTACTCATCCATAAATGCATTGCACTAGTATTACACTAGATCTTGCAACTATATCATAGAATTGTTCATTGAGAAAACCCATTATCACACCATTTCTAACCACTGTTAGTACATACCAACTGAAAATAAAGAATTTTATATCTGAGGGGAATATATTATAATTGTATAAGCACTAAAGATGCTATTGTGTACTATAAAGGCATTGTATGACTAAAATCCAAAATATTGAAGATATAAACTGATATACATTGTGTTTGATAAAGAAACCATAAAGAAATTGTTAAGGAACACTGTCCATTATTGCACATAACTAGTCATCAAGACTTGAATAAATCCAACTAAACTGCAACAAAAAAAAGAGGGATGTTAGATAAAAAACATAGTCTCCAAACACTATGCCACACTTGTAATGACTGTCCCTTACATCATGACAATTTATCACCATGATACTTCTTAAGACGGTCTCTATGACTAAAATCACTGAAAATATGAAAGATTATGAATACCAATCATGGCATTTGAAATTTTTTTAAATACCATATCAGCCTCAAGATCCATAGCATACTACAAATGTTAAGCATAGACTTGTGCACCAATGACTTCACTTTTACAACATTTCATTGTCAAAGAACCATATTACACTATCACCTTTGTTATTCATGGTGAGTCCATATGAACTCAAGTTAACATTATCATTACAGAGACAACCTCTTTGTTTTTGTCTCATGGTTTGAATAATGCATCAATATTATCTCCCCCTAACCTCATGTTGTTCTTTAAGTAGTTATGGATACCTCTTGTGTAGTATGCACAACCTTAGGTTCTTCTTTCTCTTGTTTTCTTCTCCAAAATTTCATATTGTCTATCCTCTTATAGTGATGACTAAATGGTTCCTTTAAATGACTCCTACAATACTGTGCTTTATGTCTAGACTTATTGCATCTATAACATACGACCTTGCTTCTTCTATTTAACCATTCATAAGATCTCTTATTACATCCAACTTTCTTTTCATGCATCTAACACTCTATTTCTCTATGACCAAATTCATATCATGAATAAAAATAACTATAAAAAGAGTTTTCAAACCAGGACATTTGATGTTGTCTTGAATGAAAAGATCTTCTGGACTTGTTCTTGTTGACTTGTGCAAGAGCATTTTCTTTTGTCTTCTTCTGGTCTTCGGCCTTAGGAGTAGTAGAATAATAGTTTAGATCTATTTTCTTCCTTGGTGTTTCTCTGACCATAGAACTCTATCCTTGCCTAGGATTATGAACTCTTTTGTATCCTTCTTCACTTTTTTTCTAATCTGCAAGCCTTTTGGGAGTAGTGCCCACTTCTCCTTGTTTATATATTGCCTCTTTTGATGGGTTTGAACCCATTGGTTCTTTTCTAACATTCTTCTTGGACATTACAACATCTTTGCAACTTTTATCTACTCCATATTCTAACCCAAACTTGTTTGATATTGACCTTTGACTTAGTATCATTTTCTTAAATAACTCAATGCTCTGCTTAATTTGAAGACTCCTTTTCAACTCCTAATTTACCTTCTATAGTTGTTTTCCTAGAGACAACACTTTAGCTTCTAGCTTTTGAAAATATTCCATTCTAGTTTGCAAGTTTATGCTAGGGAATTTTTCAACTCTTCTCGACTTTACCATTTGCAATTTTAGATCCTTGATAAGCTGATTAGATTCTTCACTCTTCACTTTCATTTTTTCTACTTCTTCAAGGGCTGAAATTTTTTTGGCCTTGGACTCCTTTTATTCTTGAAGCTGCAACTCGAAACTCTGATTCTTCTTCCTAAGTTTCTAGATCTCATCTAGGGCATAAATAAGTTCACCTTCAAGATCAATTTTATATTCATCTTCATCATGCTCTTCTTCATATTCACTCACAAAGCAGTCTCCATTTTCAACGTCCTCAATGAGAAAATTATCTTCTAACCTTGTATCTTCTTCAATTTGTATGTAATTTCTTGTAACTGCTTCTTCATCATCCTTTGTATTTGGTTTAGGTGGTGTTGGTTCTTTAGCATTCTGTTGGGTATTTATTTTTCCTTTGTTCCTTTTCCTTTTTTTCCATAATAAGTACTCCACTACTAGGATCTAGTAAGTTGATTAAACTTGTACAAGGAACCTAACACTCTCATACAACTTCTTCAAGTAGAGGACCAATGTGAGGGGAGGGGGTCAATCAGTGGTCTAATGAAAAATCAAATTTCAAAACATAACTGACCTGGATTATGCAAAGAGACCCATTGAAAACACTTCAAATATTATAAGTATTGAATGCTGAGGGAGTTACAATTATATGCAAATCAAAACATAATACTTGAACAAAGATGACCAATCAAGTACAATTTGAAAAACCACATGTAGACACTAAAAAATTTCCTAAGTTTGTGAGTGTCATTTTTTTCTTTGTCTTCATCCTTTGATAATTGAATAATTTTAATTATTCAATTATGCTTGATCATATTCCTCCATTAATTAAACAATTTTAATTATTTAATTGATTCACCTTCTCATTTATATCCTCATCAATTAATATTATTTAATTGCATCACTAATTTCCCCCCCTTCTTCAATAGTTAAATAAATTATTATTTATTTAATTATTTTATCACCTTTCATCTATAGTTAAATTTTTACCATTAATTATTTAACTATTCATTGTCTTTTAATTCTTCTATGGTTAATTATTTAACTATCCCCTTGTCATCTTTCATTATTAAATAATTAATCTAAATTAATTATTTAATTTCTCTATTTCCATTTTTCATCTTATTTAACTAAATGGTTTATTAATCATTTTAATTAAATTCCCATTTTCATTTTCCTCCATTTTTGAATAAATAATTTGAAAGAAAATATTTATGCACCACTTGGTCAAAGATGTTCTATCATAATCCCCTATCATAACATTCATTTCTTTCATAGCTTGGATGTCCTACATGTCTGTCATAGCTGTCAGGTGTCATAGCCGTCAGCGTCATAGCTTTTCCATGCATGGCATATTTTTGGTGCATCAATTTTGGACCATTGATATTGGAATTTTTTGTAAGGCTCAATCTTGGTCATCCATTTCATAACCTTCCTCTCATGCATTCTCATCCATTGACCTTGGAATCCTTCTAGAGGATTAATCTCAGTCATCCATTTGAAAGGTTGTCTATAAAAGTAGCCTTCCCCCTCCACTTTTTCTATAAAAACCATTATCTCCAACTCTCTTGCTTACTATTTGTAGGTATTTGCACAACTTCAACAATAAATTTGAGGGAAATATTGGTATAAGAAGGAGAGACAAGAGAAGTGAAGCAACCATAATGGGGAGTGTTTATTCACGAATGCTTTCATTTTAATTCCTTATTATTTGTTTTCTCTTGTTTGATGTGTTTTTATAGCTTAGAAGTGTTGGCTTCCACTCTGATGTAGAGTGGCAGGGAAGGAAAATTCACATTCACAAATGGAAAAGTCACTCCACTCAATGCTTTACTCAAATGTACTCTTATGAGGAGTCCTAAACTCCACTATTCCTTCAAGGAAGAAACCCCTCACACCTAGGGTTATAAACAAAGACCACCCAAAGGATTTGGGAACACTTGAAACATGTCAACACATACCAAATCAAGGTTCAGCAACCCACCTTGCACCTAGGGACCATCCTTTACTTTTCATTCCAATGTTTTAGGCCTCTTTTACATTCAAGGTCTTTAACTCCACCTGGTAGGACAGTCAATTTAAATTCCACATGGAAGACTATGATTAAACCAAACCACTAAATTTGGACTCCCAAAATAGACTCCTACAAAGCCTCAAAACCATTTTTCTTGACTATCTATGCAAAATCCACCATGGCCTATTCTATTGTTGCTCCTAGAGGCCTAATCTAAAGACCTACACCTGGGTCTTGACTACCTAGGCTCACCCCTGCACCCAAAAGCCATAATTTAGACTCCTATAGGTTATTTACACCTATCAACATCATCCTTAGGTTCCTCTTAAATAGATTCTTCAAAATCAAGCAAAAAATCACTTTTTTGCTTGTTAATTAGGCTTGCCACATAAAGATGTCAAGCCACAAATCTTACACCACTTCCTCCAATGAGACTTCCATTATCCAATACCATGATCACATGATGTTACACCCTTATATCTTCCATCCCATTGATATTTAGCAATTTTGCAACTTGGGAATGGAAGAAATATGCATTTTTCACCCAAAACCCTGATTTTAAGGGTTTTTAGACCACCGGGGAGTAAAATTAAGATATCTCCCTTAATACTCAATGGAAACTCACCAATCCAGCACCAAAAGAAAGCTTATTCAATCCTCTTTCCAAAAATTATGGGATTGCAGTATAAAACTAAGTCTACAGGTTGTACCAAGCATGAAAACAAAAAACTTTTGCATAGAAAATTAGGAAGAAAATAACAAACTCTTTATTGAATGCCTTATTTTCTCCATCAACAACATTTCCCCGACCAAGAGAGGAATATTTGAAGTCTTAAAAACTCCCTTCAATGTCCTCCAACTGAAATTTTAATTAGTTGGCTGTTGGAAACACAAAAAACCTCATTTTGCCACTTAAATGCCTAATGAAGGCAATGTAGACAATTCACTCCAACTCAACTATCAAGAGCCTTAAAAATGTGTCAAAGGAATTTAAAACCCACTCAAATGAAAAAGGTGACTCCCGTCAGGTGTCTAGATACAGCAAGGCATCTTTCTTTCTTATTTTCCAAGGTGCACTAGACTTACAAAAGGAGGATGGAGACATTTTTTATACAAAGGAGTTGGTTACCAAGACCAAAAATTCAACCAAAAGCTAAAATACCTATTAAAAAACATTTGAAATGTCCTTGGTACCTTATTCCACCACCAAAACCAGGAAACAAAAACTCACCAAACATATTAGGTCCCTTGGACCCCCTAGGTGCTCCTGCACCACACTCTATCTATGCTATTTGATTTTTAACCCCATCTTACATTAGTGAACCTGACGTGAATCTTACAATTTTGCAAAGAAATTCATTTTTTTTCTTGTTTGTTTTTTCTGTTTTGTAGGTTACACCCAAGAATTTAGTCAAAATCCCATCATCTTTTTTTTAGTACAGAAAAAATGTGCAAATAAAATATTAAAAAAATATTATTTGGGTTTTGTAGGCCTCGCTTTTAGCTTTCCAAAACTTGAAATGATTTAAAATTTTGTTAAGATTTGAGAAATTTATGGTTGTTTTAGTATTTTCTACTTTTTAAATTTATCTATTAAAACTCACATTTTCTTTTGCCTGTAACATTTTTTTGTGCAAAATCTTGGAAAAATACTTTCTAGCTTTTAAGGTATGAGTTTCACCTTTCTGTGCATTTAAACGATTTAAAATTTTGTTAAGTTTTGAGAAAGCTATCGCTACTTTAATTTTTTGTTATCATTAATTTTTTTTTTGTTACTAATCTCTTGTTTTCAGTGTGTGGCTTTGAAGTGGAGCTCCCAAAATTGCTTCTTTTGAAGGAACAAAGAAATTGAGATCTTAGTTTAGTTTCCTTTAAGTTTGCTAGTTCAGTTTCATTTCTTTATTTTCTAGTTGCTTGCTTTTGGATTTCTAGTCTGGGTTTAATCTTTTGTGCTAATAGGGTTTTGCAGCTTTCCTATTGGTCCATGATCATTTTGTGAGACTACTAACAATTGGTTATGTAGGTTGAAGTGTCTAAAAAAATTATTTTGAAACTACTTTTCTTATTTTAGCTTAGAAAACATTTTATTTTGGTGCTTAAAAATTAACGATTGCCTTTCTCAAATAGCTTTAACTAGGGGGAAAAAGAACATCGTGTCTTAGTGTTTAAGGGTGGTAGGTATTATGCTCTCACCTTGTGTAAACTCAGTGATTAGAAAGCCAGACCCATCTAATTTTGTGTTTACCCATTAGAGGTCCTACCTTACTGGGAAAAATTACTCACCCTAAGGGAATGACCCAAGTAGTAATAGGGTAAAGCTAAGTCCTTCTGAACCACTATGTAAATTTGTGGCTATGGGAAAAGTTCATAATCAACAGGATGGTACATGATAGTTCTCCTTGAGTATCTTTATGATACGATAAACCCTTGTTCTAAGGGTTGGGAGACGTCTTAAGGGAGTTTATCATCGTATCCCCTGAACTAGATGCCCTTACTAGACACCTTTTGTTTTTAGAAGCCTAGCCATTTTCAGTAATTGCTTGGTATGGTATAAGGAATAGGGTATAGTAATTCTTGGTATGGTATAGTTCCCAAGAAGTGACTACCCGAGAATCTAAAGTTGGTGTGATTGTAGAAGTGAGTGCCATGGAGGGGAGCCAGTGCCACCAAAATTCTAAGCTATCCACTCTCGAGAAGGAGAGGTGTTCAACACCAATCTGAGGTATTTTAGTGGGCCTATACCAAGTATATAAACCCTTTTCTTATTAGGATTGTTCCTTTTTTCTTGCTAAAATTTCACATCAAACTAGCCCAAAACAAATTGCTTGATACTGTCTCATGTATTTTCCAGTCATATATTATCAGAAACGGATAAAAACTTGGATCAAAACCATTGCAAAATATCAAAACTGTCAAAATCAACATTTTGTGAACCACAACTATTTGAAATAGAGGCACAACTGCTTGTTTACCAAAGTTTCAAAAATCCCTGTCCAAAACTGAACCAATTCATCATAACCGTGATCTTGGCCTCCAAACTAGAGACTTACAGAGTTTTACCAATCCATTCCATCATCCTCATTTAGGATTACATTACATTTTAGATTGCACCTTAGGTCACCTTTTCCTTTCATAATTAATCCTAGATCTTAGGTTGCATATACCTTTTAGATTTTAGACTTAGGAAGACTACTAAGCCTTTGGATAGTCCATGGTTGCTTATCCAACTTGTCATTGACCTTCATCTTTTAATTTATCAATCTTTGTCTTTATCATCTTGGTCAAAATTTTGGGTCTCAAACTTGTGTCCTAGTTTAGACTCACCTTGTCAAATCCATCATCTTGGTCATCACAAAGGTCCATGACGCTTGGACTCATTATCTTGAACTTACATTAGCTTGGTTACCACCTTTTGTCCTAAATTTTAAAGATTCATCTCTCTAGTGTCATTTAGATTCATATCATACCCTTTGACCATAGCTTCATTATCAATCCTTAGTCTTGGACCTAAATTTCACTTTGCACTTTACATCCTTATATCTCAAAAACACAAAAACATAGCTTAATTTCATTCTAACCTTAGTTGTACCACTACCTTTGATCATTCACTTACCATCATTTAGTCTCCACTATGTTGATCTACCTTTGGTATCCTTTGCATCCATTAGTCTCATTTAGTCTCATTCTTTAGTCATTATTATCCTTCCATGATCATCTTACACCCTTATATCCAAAAAATTATAAAACCATAGCTTAGTCTCCTATCCTTTGGTCATCATCATCCTTTCATATCATATCCTCTGGTCATATGGTCATTATCATTCTACCATTGCTTAATCTTGGTCTTAGGTGCATCCTTATATCTAATAAAAAATAAAATAGCATAGGTGCATACCTTCCATTGCATTGGCATCTCTTAGGCTTCATACCATCCACCACCATGTCTTCTATTCATCTTGATATGATTGATAGTCAAGTTGAGTACCAATTACTTCACAATGGTCAAGCCCAACAAGCCATAAACTTCAAAATAAAATACCTTGAATTAAAATACCAAGCACCCACAACCCATAGTCAACCATCTATCTATCCCTCTTACCAACAACCCATAAAATCTAGTCTTCCATCCATCTAACCTCATTATCAAGAGCCCCTTAGCACAATTTATGCGATTAATCCCTATAAAACTTCCATTAATCACCCTTATCCTAACCTTGACAAGGGAAACCAATCTTCCACTAGTCCATTCCAAGCCTCTATGTCCAATCTTAGTCTATCACCCCTCAACCCATTCCAAGTCTCCACATCCTATCCTAGTCCATCTTCCACTATCCATTCCTATTTAGTCCATCCCAAGCTACATTTATTCATGAAAATACATTTGTTCATGGTCTCCAAAATCACATCACATTACCTACACCTTGGGATACATGTCAAAAGAAAAGTCCTAAGCATGACATCATAGCTTCACCTTCATGTCAAGATCAAAGTAGTCCATCCCATGACCCCATTCTTAAGTCCATCCAAGAGGTCCTTCTAGGTAATCATGGCATCCAAAATGCACCTATCCTTGATCAATATCCCATTCCCAATCATGTCATCCAAGACAAACCTATTTTTGACCAAGATCCTACCCTTGAACATGAAGTCCAAAATGATCTTCTCATCGACCTTTATGCCATTCATGATCAAACATTTGAAGTCGATCCTATCCAAGTACCAAACACATCCATTTTCCAAGATGAGACACTTTCCTCCTTTGGACGCATAGAAAATCAAAAAAATGACATGGATCAAGTCAAAGAAGAACGTGCAATAAGGCTACTACATCAAGAAGAGCATAAACAAGCTAATATGAATCAAGTAAAAGAAGAAGATACAAAAGCTACCATGGTTCAAATCGACATCCCAAATGATCAAGAAGAAACAAGCGTGATGAATGATAAATCCAAAATATCCTATCAAATGGGATTATCCACCTTTGTCAAAGCAAGCTTTCTTGCAAATGAGAATATTCCAAGAAACAATTTCCACATACACAATAATGGGATAGCATCTTGATTCCAAAATGATAAATACCCCATCGCAAATAGAATATTTAAGAGCATGCAATATCAAGGAAACAGACAAGGTTTACATGAGCAAGGTGTTTGAGAACCAATACAGTTTTATGAAAATCCTAGACATCAAGGTCTTGGCTATTCTTCTGACAGAAAATTAAATGATGTTAGTGGTACGCCCTCGATATTGGGGGAAAATTTATCTGATACAAACATCAAAATGAGGTCCATGAGTAGTCCTTATCATAAGGTTGTTGCCACCACTCCTTCCATCTACACCATAAACCATCATTCCAACATGAATAAACCTTCTATTTGGAACCAACAAAAAGATAATTATTACAAATCTAAAGTTCAAAATCAAATGTCAAAGGCCATTGAATCAAACAAAAATTGAGGTGGACAAATGAAATTAAAATGGATCCCAAAGAAAAATGGATCAAGCAAAGAAAATAGTTCAAAAGTAAAAGTCAATCAAAATGTGGAGCCACAAGAAAAAAGGACTCCACATCTAATAAATGTCCACCTCCTTCAAAATGGTCATCAAGCAAGGCATATACAAGTGTTGGTTCCAAACACTATCCCAATCAAAATTCCAAACTCCATCACCCACCATCCCATGTTTGGAAAATAAAAATTGCTACATTCAAATGTCCAAATGGTCCATCCACACTTACCATCATCCATCATAATCCTACATCTCACCTAAAGTCTAAAAATCCCACATCACAAATTCATTGCATCTTGGCAGCAACTCTTTATCATAAGGACTCCCATGGTACTCTATCATGAGGTGCGTATTCTAATAAAGCCAACTCTAGTATCAGAGAGGATCACAATGACATTGATTAGTTGTATACAAGTGTTATGATCCTGACAATAAAAATATTCCATAAAGGTCACTATTGGCATATCATGACATCAATATCTACATCAACACCATCAAAGAATTCAAAATGATTAGAGATCATCCAGAACATCAAGTTGATATAAAAAAAATAAAAAATTGTCACCTTCATGAAAACCTGACAAACATGTGTCTTGTGTGACATCATAAGAAAAATTGAAAAAAAAAGAAAAGAAAAAAAGTAAAGAGAAAAATTTCATCCAATAGTGAAAACCATTTTTATGGCGCTTTATATAAGTACCATGATGAAAACTTGGCAAACAGGCGTGATGTGTAAGAGAAATTATCTATGTGGACCATTACACTTGGGGGCAAGTTGTCTCATCTCCCATTCCTTTCTCATGACATTCCTATCTATCCATCCAATCCATATCATTTCCATCCATTTTCCTACCTACCTTGACCTTGATAAGAAATGGGGCACAAACATAAATCATGCTTTTGGAAAATTCTTGACATGTCTATCCTTTGGTCATACACTATCTATAAAATATCATGTCATTTCCTTCATATAATTTATCCAAACCTATAAAAACAAATTATTCCTATGTGATGTAGTCCTTCGAGATCATATGATACATATTCTAGCCAATAATCCTCATGTCTTCTATCCTTTGCCAAAATAAATCCATTATCCTTCCATACCTATTACTAGACTTGGTTTTCCCTTGTCATTAGTTTAAGGATTGTAATCCACTTATCCAAGTTCCCTCCATAATCCCATCTAGTCCTAAGGTTAGTCATTTCAAATGCAACAAGCCTAATCCATACAATCTTGCTATGCAACCTAGCACATCATCCAAAACATTCCTTGGCTTTGTTCCTAGCCTTGTTGTAGACCTTGATCATTTAGTCACATTATCATCAATGGGATATATCTTTCCCAATCCTCATGTTGTTTTGGGATGTGTCCCTCCCACGTCAAACAATGCCATCATCACCATCATCATATGTCAATTGGTATTCAACTTGACTAGGGGCAAGATCATGTTTATCTTTAGATTCTTATGCATGATTGCTCACTTGCTTGTAGGCATCATTCACATGCATTTTTCATGATCCTCATAAAATATGAAAATACCAAAAACAATAGAAAATACTTCAAAATCCCCAAAAAATAAAAAAACATCAAAATCCCAAAAAAAATCATAAAACATCAAAAAATCCCAAAAAACTCTGAAAACTTTTAAAAAAGCCACAAAAATCATAAAATATCCTAAAAAAATCCATAAAAATCATAAAATGTCTGTCCTAAAAAATATTCAAAAAAATCATAAAACTTCAAAACCCAAAATCAGTAGAAAACTTCAAAAATTCCAAAAATAGAGTCTGAGTCCGAGTCTAAGTCTAAGTCAGTTTGTGTTAGAGTGGTTGAACTACGTTTCCTCGAAACATTTTCTATGTAGGAAAGGCTCATCTTAAAGGCCCCCCAAGGCATTAGGTTAGTCCTTTTAGGTTGTCCAAATAAAATCATGACCATCTTTTGTCAAATAAGGCATAGTCAAGTCATGTTGAACTAGGAGGTCTCTGTGCATTGCTATGTAGGAAAGGCCATATTTTGATAAGCCCCTGAGGCCCCCTAGGTCAAGTCCCTTAGGTTTTGTCGAGTCTGGTCATGTCCTTGGCTTGAAAATAATTGTCATTCAAAACAAAATCATGAATCAACAA
Source organism: Sequoia sempervirens (assembly GCA_007258455.2). NCBI lineage: Eukaryota > Viridiplantae > Streptophyta > Pinopsida > Cupressales > Cupressaceae > Sequoia > Sequoia sempervirens. The sequence goes on from VDFB02000008.1 coordinate 333,196,771, forward strand.
ATGCACATAACCAACAAAATCATTCATGAATCGATCATCCTATCATCAATCAATCAATCTTGTCAGTCAGTCAGAATGGGGCATCTTGTCACTTCTCTCATTTAGGATCATCTTTTGTCTTTTATCAGGATGTGTCCTTCCCGAGATTAGACTTTGTCAATTTGATCATTTACCTTAAGCAGATGTGTCTTTCTTGGAGTTAGGTACCTTGTCAACATTTATCAATTGATGAACTTTATCAAATGTGTCCTTTTACCTAAACAGGATGTGTACATCCTACAATTGGCTATCGTTACATCACTTGGTCATATCAATCAATCTTTTTCAAGAAATCAATTGATATTATCAACCTTTTCGATCAATCTTGCCTTAGTCAAGATGTGTCCTTCCTGAGGTCAAGAATAGTCATTATCAATAAAATCTTGTCAACTTTATCAATCAATCCTTATCAAATCAACCAATCTTTTCAATCAATCTTTCCTTGATCAGGATGTTTCCTTCCTGAATCTAGGGATGGTCAATCATATCAATTTTTCAACCTTTGTCAATTCTCAATCAATCTTTGTCAACTTATCAATCAATCTTCGGTCATCTTGGTCAAACAAACAATGTCATCATTATTATTGGCAAGCACTATTGAATGGCAAACACTTTGTTGGACTGAAATTATCTTATTATCTTGATTGTTTTTGGGTCATGTTACTAGTCTCCTCGAGGATTTCCTATTAATGGATTTAGAGGGACGATGATGGATCATGCCCTCTTTCTTTGTTTGTTGTCTGTGGTTTGTCTTGGAAAAAGTATTGGGACAATTGGGTTCTTAGTATGAGCCAGGGCATTCCTTGTCTATTGATTTTTTCTTTTGACTACTTTTCTCTCCCAAATGGTCACCTTGCACACCTTGGTCCATTTCATACCATGGTGTTTTTGGTCCATTTGTGACATTTTGACACCCAATGATGATAATATAAAAATGTAAGCATGAAGGTTGGTTCCCTTATCATTTCATGTCTAACTTTGCATCTTCATCCTCCTTTCTCTTTCACGCTAACATCCATCCCCTTCCATGCTAACATTTCTTGTATCTTTCATCCTCTAGTCTTATCATCCATTTCGAGAGCACATTCATGTTCTTTGAACCCGTTTTCCCTCTAGAGGGGGCATACCACAACCCTCCTATTTATCTTTCTTCACCCTGCTTTCACTGGGGCATATTTCATAATTAAATTTCTTTGATATAATGCGATGAACTGCATTATGTCAAAGAGGGTAAAAATGTAGACTCTAAAAAATGACCTAAGTCTACGAGCGTCATTTTTTTTCTTCGTCTTCATCCTTCGATAATTGAATAATTTTAATTATTCAATTATGTATGATCATATATTCCTCTATTAATTAATTAATTTTACTTATTTAATTAATTCACCTTCTCATTTCTATCCTGATCAATTAAGATTATTTAATTGCATCACTAATTTTCCCCCCTTCTTCAATAGTTAAATAAATTAATATTTATTTAATTATTTTATCACCTTTCATCTATAGTTATTTAATTACCATTAATTATATAACTATTCATGGTCTTTTAATTATTCTATGGTTAATTATTTAGCTATTCCCTTGTCATCTTTCCTTATTAAATAATTAATCTAAGTTACTTATTTAATGTCTCTATTTCCATTTTTCCTCTTATTTAACTAAATGGTTGAATAATAATTTTAATTAAATGACCATTTTTATTTTCCTCAAAATAAATAATTTGAACAAATTATTTATCTGCACTTGTCATTTTCCTCATTTTTTGAATAAATAATTTAAAATAAATTATTTATGCACCACCTAGTCAAAGATCCTTTGTCGTAATCCCCTATCATAACATTCATTTTTTGTCATAGTCTACATGTCCTGCATGTCTGTCATAGCCATCAGGCGTTGTAGCTTTTCCATTCATGGAATATTTCTGGTGCATCAATTATAGACTATTGATCTTGGCATCTTTTTTGAGGCTCAATATTGGCCATCCATTTCATAACCTCCCTCCCATGCATTCTCATCCATTGATTGTGGAATCCTTCTAGAGGATTAATCTCAGTCATCCATTTGAAGGGTTGTCTATAAAAGCAACCTTCCCCCTCCACTTTGTCCTTAATAACCATTATCTCCAAGTTTCTTTCTTACTATTTGCAGATGTTTGCATAGCTTCAACAATAAATCTGAGGGTAATATTGGCATAAGAAGAAGGAGAGACAAGAGAAGTGAAGCAACCCCAATGGGGAGTGTTTATTCATGAATTCTTTCATTTTAATTCCTTATTGTTTGTTTTCTCTTGTTTGATGTGGTTTTATACCTTAGAAGTGTTGGCTGTCACTTTATCTATGCTATTTGATTATTAAGGTCCCCATCTTACACCACCAAGAGGAGATATAATGTAGTGTAGTAAAATGCATACCCTTGCATTTTAACACTTGTTTGGGCCTGCCTTGCTTTATTTATGTTTCTTCATGGCATAATTGGTTCTACTTTGTGTCCACAAGCCCTATGAATGACATATTTTTCTGGTTGATCTTGACATTCTCTAATGCATAAATGATAATTTAATGACTCCATCGATGTGTCCCTAATTTTTGGGTTGGAACTAAAACGCCACCTAGGGTGTCTTAGTCCCCCAAGGATCTCAGGATCCTGATTTTGGCATCTCTAGATGGGGCCCCTTTTTTGTGTCTGTGCCCCAAAATTTTAAGACTTGGGACTAAGATGCCACCTAGGGCATCTTAGTCCTCCTTGAGTCATTTTCAAGATTTAATTTAAAATTCTAGCGAGAATTAGCCTTCTTTATTTAATGAATTCATATGTCAGTTTGTTGTGATACAATTTTTGGTTATTAAGCATAGATAAGTATAAATACAAGGTTCCCTGATTCATTTCAACCCAAGTCTTTTGTGAGATATTTTATCATAGCATAATTGAGTTTAAAAGAGCATTCAAGGGAAATTTCATCAAGCATTTGGAGCAATTTTTAGATTCAAGCATCATACATGAAAGATCTTTCTTGCATCATGTGTTTTCTTATGCTAACATTTGTGATGTAGGGTTTTGATTCAAACAAGGAATTCAAGTCCAATCTATCAAGTATTCAAGATCCATGTCCATTGTAGCCATTACACACAAGTTTGCATACTTCATAAGGGTTTGGTAGGTTGTAGCATTGCATGTTGTTCATTCATTATTCCTCCATTTAATTTCACTTTATTTCAAGGTTTAATTACCAACAAGGGGCTTGACCAAGGAAAACCCCCATTCACTAACAAACAACAAGTTTTACCATCTTTCATATTTGTGATTGCAGATCTAGGTTGTGGACTTTTAGATCACTTGGAGTGAAAAGTTGCAAAAGTTGCATTACAAAGTTCTCATCTTCACATAAACTCACCTACATGCCTTATTCGAAAATTTCAAAACTTGAGACTGGAAGGGAAGCTAGTGTAGACCTTGGAGCTCAGGATCTTGCTCTGAGTTTTTAGAAATTTAGAATGGGACTAATACGCCATCTTGGGTATCTTAGTCCTCCTAGCATCAATTTTTTTAGATATTTTCAGAGGGGTATGTGCAAGATCATGATGGGCCAAAAAGTGGCAATATGATGGGTATGTGTAGGGTATGTGGCTGATGACTTTTTTTTACCCAAAATTGATGAAACAAAAGGGGTTTTTAAAAGAGATTCTCAACTTTCCACCAATATAAATTATGCATTACTTGGAATTTAATAAATAATTATTATTCATTTTCTATTTGAATTAAGACTAAAGTCCTGATTGATAGGTTGATTGAAAAACATCTATAGCTTTCAAACAGTATCACATTTTTTGAATCTGAAACATGTGTCACATTCTATGCTTCACATACTATAGGATTAAAAAAAGAGAATTAATTTCATGAAGTTTTGACCAAGTTAAGGTGGTCAGACATACAAGTTTTTTATATTTTTTAAATGTTGTAATAACAAATTCATAATTAATTATTTACTTGGAAAAAAATATGAAAAAATATGTATCACATCGGTACATGAGTCCTCTACTTATATCTAAAATATTATAAAAGTATATTATAATTTTATTGTGGTTAGGGTGGTTAGACAGACACCTACTTATTTTTCCCCTAAAATTTAAGTACTATTGCATTGAAATTTCAAATTTTCACTAAATTGATTTATTTATTTTTAAACAAACCTAGTAGTTTAGAAACTACATTCAATTTTCTACAAATTTTATTCTTACATATTTTTGAAATAATATAGATAACTTATTCAAATTTTTATGTCAAGTTGCCTAAATCTGATTTTTTTGAATTTTTTGTCACTTAAGGGCCTGTTTTTTCTATGATGATCTTGCAAATACCCAGAGATTTGGTTCTGACATCTAAAGACTTCGCATTTTCCCCAAAAAATAGAAGAACTAATACATCATCTTTGGCATCTTAGTTGTCCATAGCATATTTTGGTAGCCTCTTTGCATTTCCAAAATCCTCAAAGCATCTCCAAATTTCCCATGTGCACAGATAACATCCCCCTATTGCATAATTTCATCATATGGATCTTTCATTTAGCTTGTATTGCAAGTTTTAGGTCATTGTGCATATAATAGCATGTTTTCAAACATTTTCTTTTCCAAGCATCCTCCTAATTGTGAATTGGATCACCTTGTGAGGTTGTTAGTCAATCCAATTAGGACTCTTAGGATATTAGTGAATAGTTGAATGAGAAAAGTGTGATATCCCAAAAAGGTATCCATTTTCCCACTAATCACATAACATGAGTCTTATGAGCAGAAAACCCTAAAATGGTGAAAAACCACTTTAAAAATAAGTTTCATTAAGCCTCACTATCCAAAACCTCATTGGTTATATACTATGCCTCATTGGAAAAGCCTCACTGGCTACACAATATACCTCACTCGAAAAGCCTCACCGGGTACACAATATGCCTCATCGGCTACACATTATGCATCATTGGCTAAACATCATGCCTCATTGGCAACTCAACATGCCTCACTAGCAACTCAACATGCCTCACTGGAAAACTTCCCACACTTCTAAAGAAATAAGCAAAAATCAGAGGGTCACTCTGTTTCCAAAAAAATCACTATTCTATCTCTGCATCAGCAAAAATCCATCTACCTTATTCACACGCAACATAACACTTTTTTATCAAATTGAAATACAAACCTCCTATAAAATCATTCAAATCACACAATACTATGTAGAGGTGAATACATTTCATGAATGTCTTATATAAAGTTACTCAAATTCCTCTTCTCATCAAAGACAAACAAGGATTAAACCTGATGTTCATATGTATAAATAATCCTCAAACTTTGCACCCTCCCTTGTCTATAATCTTCTTTAAATGAACAAGTAGATAACACAAAACTGATTTCTATAATTCCAATCTTCCTCTCTATGAATAATTTTGACAAAACCATAGTAATCAGATCCTCAATTCACTCACATAGGACCCTAAAAAACCACATAACTCTTTCATTTTTTGTTATGCAAGTCTTAGTAATTATGCATAGTCTTGAAAAAGGTGTGGTATCATAGTTTTTAACACCCTCACATAGAGTACAAACTACACACATAATATTCTTAAAGATCTAATAGTCCTCAACAATCCATCATTCTTCAAAAATAGTTACAAAACTATATACATATCTAAAAACAAATACAATGGCATCCAAAATCCTATCAAAGCAGAAAACCTCAAGAAGTTTAACCGTTATCAATTTTTAAATGAGAACCTTTGATTTTCATAAACAACCAAACCAACAATTAAATCATGTGGTCAATGATTTTCTTTTGGGCGATTAGATATAGAAATTTAACTTGGTTGTCTGATTAAACCCTAAGGATATGAGCTGGTACCCAATGTTTTTGAAATCCTTGAACAGTCACTAAAGTGAATTTTAACCTATTATAGTCGGTCACCTCTAAATTATAACAAAAGGTATATTAAGGAATGACACTCTTAACAAAGCATAAACCCTAGATTTATGGTTTTCAAGAATTGCTTAGTATTTTAGGTTCCATTTCACATATAATTCTGAGAAAGAATAACCAATTTGTAAGTACTAAAAGAATAGTATTTCATATACTTCTTCCACCCTAAGTATTCCATTCTTTAGATGTGTGAACAAGTATCTCTAAAACTCATGCAATAGATCCGTCATAGGAAGATCAATACAAATCAACTTCTGAAACACCACTGAAGTATGTCTTTGCCACTTTTGTATCAACAATATCAACACTATGAACTGCTTGATGGATTAGTGTTCAACTCAAGGTAATCTACAAATAAGAGGTAGATCTTCCAAAGAATCAATTCAAATGCTCAACACACCACCTCTAATGATAATGAGAAGATCAAGAACATTTAATATATTCTCAGAATGGTTGTTGAACATTAGTCGTCCATCATAATGAAATGAACCATAAAATTAATTTCAATGAATAGTTCCACCATGGGATGAAGCAACTCTATTGTTAGGATGATAGACCTTGACATGAAGAAACACTTTGAATGAGAAAATATCTTCAATTTCCATTTTGTATCAACACCAAGTGGGACCTTTGACCTTTTAATGGAGGACCAAGCACCTTTACTATTTTTGCATCATCAAAACAAAGAGGAATGGATAAACTCTGACATCAATAACCTCTGACATATTAATTACCATGAAGTGATCAATAGCATAATGCCATGAACTATGACACCATGAATCCCCAGGTTCGTTTGCACCAATAATAACATCTTTGACATCAAAGACAAACACTATCACTGCCAACAAACAAATGAGCCTCCATATGCACCATCCTAGATCTAGCTCAAGCAGTTAAGATTTCTTCCAAGGAACCTTTTTCAAATACCAATTGTTAAATGCACATGATAGCTAAGAAGTGGGGTTAATCAATTGTATATTAAAACATGAGAACCCTCATTAATATTCAGATCTACATAAGTCCTTAAACCATTAACAACCATTAAACCCTTATCATGCAAATTATAAAAAATATAAACATGAGAAACAAAAATGCAAACACATCCAAAGAAATGTGAACACTAGACTTATGTGGAAATCCCAAGAAGAGAAAAACCATAATGAGGATTAGCTCAGAATATAAATTAATTGCAATACTGAATACAATAGGCTCACTATCAGAGGGCTCACTTCTTAGAAGAAAGAAGGCTTCATTGGTGAAGGCTCACTGCTAGATTAGAAATAAGAAGAAAGAATCTTACAATGATACATCTATCTCAAAGAAATAGAAGGATCCACCACAGTATCACCAATACATTCGTAGTGTCTCTAAAGAATGTAGACACCTTATGCTCACTATTTCGAACAATCTTAAACATTGAGGCTTACATTGAATTTTGTACTTTTCACACTTCAGAACTCTACACTTTGCATTAGCCACTTCATTACTCAATTCTCCACCAACTCAACACTTATTTATACCATCGCCAACCTTCAAAATAATTGAAAAATATTGGCTAAGTTCCTTAACCATGAAAATTCAAATTAGGTTAGCACTAAGAATTCTTTTGGTGGAAAGGAATGAACATGGACCACACCACACCTTAACTCAGACCTAAATACACTCATGCATACCATTCCACGCGTACACAAACACTGGAGCATATCCATAATTAGTGTAAACACCCAAGGTCAGTCAAACTTGTGTAAAAACCATTGAACATTCAAGTACATGCTTCCTTAGATCCAAATATGACTTGTGGAAAATATATATCACTTGAATACCATCTGAAATATTTCATAAACACCTTGAAATCCAATAAATTCCTTCACAACAAATTTTACCTAAAGTGCATACTCATCATGTACACCCAATTAAATTTTTTCATACTATAGCACATGAATCCAACCTTGTAGAGCACCAAACTTTGAAAAACATAGACATAAGATAGATATGAGAAATGTAAGCAGACTTCTAGATCTATAAGACTAGAAATAAAACTATAGAGAAATGCAGAGTAAAACCATTTCTCCCAGACAACACTAGTACATAGTTCACACACTAGTGAACACAACATTCTCTACACAATGATCCAGAACCTGAAACTTTGGATATAACACCACTGAGTACTTCCAATCAACATGTATGAACTACATAAGATATTCAACCATGAAGAAATGTGGAGTACAACACTGAACACCACTCTATCACAGTGAACACTTTTTACCACATTTTTTTCCTCTTTTATTCAAATTTTCTCAAAAGCACTTGGAAACCAATCACCGTAAATATGTTCTCATCATATTTAACACTTCTTCATTACCACTAGACTACTATAGCAACTCAACCACACAAAAGAGGTTGAATATCCACCAACATAAGCTTATCAAAGCAATAGTAGAGGTTGACACCATTGATCTACTAATGACAAAATAATGCAACAAATCAAAGCATCATTACAAATTTACAACAATCTATCCATAGACATTTTGACATCAATATAACAACCTAGAACTATTGACAACAATGGAAAACACAAACTACTCATAGTTCCAATAGTATGATGGTTGTTGCAAATAGATGAAATCCAATTAGATTTGGATTTGAAGTTTAGATACATAATATTGATACATGTTCCATTATGTGAATGTTTCAAAGATGATTCTTATGTGCTATATATGTAGTTTCATTTCATGGAGTTGTGGACTGGTTGGAAATGGATTTGATATAAATGCATAGTTCTCTCTAGTCAAGATAGCTTTAGGGAGTCAACACTATTAGTTCATGTTTTATTTTTATTACTCTCGCATGTTTTGCATGTCAAGAGAAGGTTTTTGATTGTAAAATTCTCTGTATGGCACATGTGTGTCCATATATATCTAAAAAATCTAACATATAAATACATTGTGTGTGTGTCTTAGGATACATTCGGTAGATTGAAAGTTGTATTTATTAGTTAATCTTGATAAGCAATTATAAAATTATATCAAAATGCATTTGAAACAAATATTTTCAATAAGTTGCATGGGATCTTCTTGTTCAAACATGAACTATTTAAGAATTTTTAGGAGAGAATGTTTATGATTTTGAAATGTATTTGGATGCTTATACAATTAATCTTGAGAGATTTTAAGTGCATACCTAGATCTCTATATAAGGAGTTGGATATTGGTTTGTATTCAAAACATGAGGCTTTACTTTGTCACCAATGTGATCAAGACACCGGTGTATTTTGGCTAATATTCCCACCGCATTTTAAATTTATAAAACATATATTTATATTATCTTAGTGTTAGTTTAGATCCCTCTCAATTTATTTATTTAGTTTTATTGCTATTGCTCTCTAGAGAGACACTAACTATAGTTTTTAGAGAGATATGTATGTTAAATGTCATATCATCTTGCATAATATTGTACTATTAAATTGTGTTAAATATTATGGGCACAATGGATTGTTATATTTTTAGTAGGTTATGTATTGTGAAATTAGATTGCATATGCAATAGCCATAGTTAACAAGATTTATTTGTAGAAGTACAACATTGCTTCACATCTTTTAGTGCGTGTGTGATCCATAATTTTTATTTTCTTAGTAGAGGCAATATTGAAATTTTTAGTAGTGAGTGTTAAAATGATTCAATTTGTATACAAGTTATGGTTGAGGAGGACTAATTTGTATTTTAGTTTTCTCTTTAAATGTTATGTTAAGTGACCTCATGAAACACCCTCCCAAACTTGGTAGATCCTAAAGTGTACAGGAGAGGTCATCTCTTGCTAAATGGTGCCTAAGTATCCACTCATTGATGATGAGTTGTTAAGATTATTTTCTTTCCTTGATATTTAATATCTTATTTAAACGATTGAAATTATCATTTTGACTATCAATATATTTATGTATCAAAATACTCCCTTAAAATATAAAGAAAATTATACAAAAAAAACACATAAAAATGCACCTTTTATTTACTTTTGATAAAGAAAACAAATACATAAAAACATATACTCAAAATCTAAAAAAGTAAACAAAATAAGATTACATATTAAAGTCAAGCCAGTAGAGCCAAGAACTACCAAACACAAACCTATCTAAGCAAAATATTCACCATTATAAGAATATACAAGAGATGTGTTGAGTGCGTAGGAATTATTTAGATGCTTTCGTTTAGAATTTAGAAAATATCTGTATAATGTAGGTGGAAAGACTGAATGTTTAATCCTGAGTTGTGCCATGGATTTAAGAAACAAGGACTTCCGTACACGAACATAATGGAAAGAGGTATTTTGTAAGGTAACCCATATAGTTTTTTCGATCTGTTAAACAAATATAATATCAAGCGTTTGCATGTTATCATAACGTCTTGCTAAACAGTAAAATGTCCAAACTAAAATCAGAGGCATACGTCTAATGGCAGGTGTGTACAAGTCTAGGAATATTACTCTTTCTACCCAAATCTCAACAACGACAAAACGAATATATTCACACTCCTTGTTGCCCTATCTATCCTTTTCTCAATGGCAATCATAGGCTGAGACCTGTTTTGCAAGAATATTGAAGACATAATAACTTGAACATTCAGATATTGGAACGATAATTAGAACATCTCTAACATAACATTCTTTCAACTTATGATAATTCCAATCAATAACCAACTGCCGACATTTACAAATCAGAAACCTGGCCTCGGAATTTATGAAGCTTCTCTTTTCGTTTTAACGACCGTATCTCTAACCGGAGGTAGGTTTACTTGTAGCGTCTGAAAAACCTCAATCCAGCTACCCACCAACTCTATTCACTACGATACACTCCAAATTAAGTCAAACATCGTGCTAGCTCGCATATCTGTAATGGTAGATAAACTACCTTTATACATCAGAGAGACGTCATACCGACATAGTTGCGTCCAATTCGCTGCATGAACCACTTCTGTTTATAGGAGGCGGTTAACAAGAACTCATCTCCGAGTTTGTTCAACATCACATACGTTACTTCTCTACCTAATCTCGCCATTCTTAGCATGTACCATATACTCTCCATCCTTCCATCCCAAGCCATTATTAAACAAGATATCATTTATTTGTACTGCTTTCCTTATCTAGACTAGCGAACCTATGGGGCCTTAAATGGAACCATTGATAAAAGAAGAAGAATCCAGTCACATTACTACTTTAGGCTAAGTATATTTTGTTCTCTACTTTTACAACGAAATTTAGGGCCTACTATCTTTGGCGAGGTAAGGAGTGTTGGCAGACAGGGGGCAGCAATGAAACATAAAGTTACTGTTGTGACAGAGTGGATAGAACAAGGAAATAACAAACATTGCAGAGACATCAAAAAGTTGACACAAAAAACATGTAGGTTTATATATTCTTTTCTACTTTTCAAAATTACAAAATAAAGAGGATATTCTCTCTTTTACATAACAAAATAAAACTTAAACTATTTGGACAGATGTCCAATATTTGGGTGCTACACTCACACCTCAAAAACTATAACTGGCTACAATCATGTAGCTGGCACTGCCACTGTGTTGTGTCTAGTGAGCATTCTCTCTGTGTTGCTGTTGTCTCCTTGTCTTCTGCTAAAAACATGCCTTTCGCTACTACTATAGGCTTAACTTCAATACAAAAATTGACTAACTCTAACAGTTGCATACATTCCTTTTGTTGTGCTTGTTTTCAGCTAATGAAAATGGATGCTTAATTTAAAATTCAAATCCACCTACCTTAATTAATGCTGGCAGGTTGCAGGTCAAGTTGTACAAGCTAAAAAATGAGTGCTTATAATTTGAATTCAAAAATACCAATCATATTAATTTATGCAGGTTTACGTTGGGGGTAACTTGATAATCTTCATTTGACATGGGGTGCTGACTAGAGATTCATTAATATTCTAACACTCCCCCTTAGTCTACAAGTCAGTTGTCACTCTGCAGTTTCCTTTTGGGGCTGGTCTCCGAAGCTATCCACAATGCCAAGCCTATCTCTTAGGCATTCAAAATTGTCTTTCGGTAATGCTTTGGTGAAGATGTTAGCTAGTTGTTGCTTGGATCTGCAATATTGTAATTCTATCTCACATTGTTCTACGAATTCCCTTATGAAATGATATCAGATCTCAATATGTTTGCTTCATCCATGAAAGACTGAATTCTTCGTCAAAGCTATTAAGGACACATTGTCACAATGAATTATTGTGATATCTTCTTGTTGTTGCTGTAAATTTGCAAGGATCCTCATTAATGAAATAGCATGATATACTGCTACATTTGTTGCTATCTACTTAGCTTATGTTGCATGCTAAGAGAGACAATCCATTGCTTCTTCAATGCCCATGAGATTGCCCCTGATCCCATGTTGAAGACATACTATGATGTACTCTTTCTATCATCCACATTTCCTACCCAATCACTATCCTTGAAACCAGCTAGCTTGAACTCATATGATGCACCATACATGATGCCATAACATGATGTTCCATTGTCATACCTCAAAATCCTATTTCCTGCTTGTCAATGTGTTTCCTTAGGTTTCTTCATGAACCTAAATATGAAACTTGTTGCATACATCTAATCAGGTCTAGTTGATGCCAAATACATCAAACTTCCAACCATACTCTTGTAGAGGGTTGGGTTCACCTCCTTAATGTTGTCATCCTTGCGCAATTTCAGACCTCTTGTTGTGTGGGGTAGGTTTGTTGTTATGCATTTTAAATCTTCTTAAAATCTGTTTGAAATAGTTAGTTTGTGAAATAAATATACCATGCACTGTTTGTTGAACTTCAATACAAAGAAAATACTTCAACAAACCTAGATATGTCATCTCAAACTCATTTTTCATCTCCTCTTTAAAATCAACAATTTTGTTGTCACTATTACCAGTAAAAATCAAATCATCTACATACAAGACAATAATTAAAATATCACCTTCAACTTCTTTGATGTAGAGTGTGGGTTCACTGCTACTCTTGTTAAATCTATTAATTAATAAATAAGAGTCTATTCTACTTTACCACACTCAAGGTGTTTTTTTCAGCCAATAAAGAGATTTTCGGAGCCTATACACTTTTTTCTCTTGCCCCGGGACTTCATAGATAGGTGGCTACTCCACATACACTCCCTCTTTCAACACTCCATTCAAGAAGGTTGACTTTACATCCATCTCAAACACCTTCCACTGATGTTGTGCTGCAATTGTGAGGACTATTCACACTGTTTCCAACCTTGCAACTGGTGCATATATCTCATCATAGTCTATCCCAGGCTACTATTTGTACCATTTCACAACTAGCCTTTTTTTGTGTCTTTTAATTTTAACTTTAGCTATACTCTTGGTCTTGTAAACTCACTTCACTCCAATGAATTGTTTACCCTTGGGTAAATCAATCAACTCTCATGTTTGGTTACTCTCTATAGCATCCAACTCTTCAGCCATGGCTTACACCACTTCTCTTCTTTCACTGCTTCCTCAAAGTGTGTTGGATCACTATAGGAGAATACAGAAAAATCTAAATTTTCATCAAAATTAGCATGTTGTGTGTTGTCATAAATCTCCCACACTCCTTGTCTTTCGTGGCATCAATGATGTGAGTATAGGGTTTGAATTAGCTTTTGAGCTACTAATACTCTGACCTTTGGAACTATTGTACTATTGACTATCAGAGCTACTGCTCTATTGAATTCTGGAGTTGCTAGATTGTTATCTCTGTTCAAAACTATTGTTTTGTTGAACACTACTAGAGTTACTGTTTTGCTACACATCACCAGAGTTGTTGTCTACTTCTCTATGGTACTTTCTTCCTAAGTTACTGCTCTCATGAGCTCCCCCTAAGTTTTCTTCTAGAGATTCTTTATCATCAAAGGGTATTATAACTGAAATACCCATGGTGTCATCCACTGTTCCATCCCATGCTTCATTTTCAATAAGCACAACATCTCTACTCATCACTACCATCTTAGTGATGGGATTGCACGACTTGTAGGAGTTTGATTATTCGCTATAGCCTATGAAGATAAACATTTCACTCTTATCATCAAATTTCTACCTTTTCTCTTTTGGCACAAGTGCATATGCCACACACCCAAATATCCTTAAGTGTTCAACACTCCATTTTTTGTTTGTCCATGCCTCTTGTGGAATCCTATCATGGATAGCTTTCGTGGGGCACCTATTCAGTATATAGACTACTGTTGTGACAACCCTTTTACATTCAAAATACTTGTTGCCATGTCTTGAATGGTCCTATTTTTCCTTTTTACCACTCCATTTTGTTGTGGAGTATACCTAGTTGTGAATTGTTTGTGAATGCCCTCATTCCTACCAAAATTTATAAATTCTTTGGAGATGTACTCTCCTCCTCTATCTGTTCTAACAGATTTGGTATAGTGATAACTCTCCTTTTCAACTATGTCCTTAAACCATTTCAACTTCTCAAAGGCTTCCGATTTGGTTTTCAAGAAATAGAATCATTTTTTTGCTATAATCATCTATGAAAGTCATGAAATAAGTATTTCTAGCTAAAGTGGGGGTTTTCATGGGTCCACACAAATCTAAGTGTACTAAATCAAGTGGTGCTTTTGCTCTCTTCGAATACCTAGCTTGAAAGGATTGCCTAGATTTCTTTCCTAACATTCAAGCCTCACATTTTCCATCAGGTTCTACAATGGATGGTAAACCCCTAACCATTCCTTTCCTAAATAATAAACTCAAACTAGAGAAGCTTAAGTTCCCATACCTTAAATGTCAAAGTTTGGATGGGTCTTTGATAACTATCTTGAATGCAGACTGTTGTTTCATTGCCGACTATTGTGCAAGTGTTGTGAGTGCTGACAAACAATGATGTTGTTGTTCGTCTTTTGTATTTGTCCTAGATACTATGTGCATCCTGAGAGGAAACATTTCGTTTCTCGTCATTCACGCGTCTACCATCACTCTTTTGCTTCCTCCTTTATCGAATATCTTACATTCTCCATTCTTCATCAGGATTTTGTAACCGTTTTGGACCATTTTTCCAATGCTCAATAGGTTATGTTTTATGCTGGGGGCACAATAGACATCTTGGATTTTCTGCCTCTCACCATTCTTTGTTTGGATGTTGATTACACCTCTTCCAATGATGGGAACCTTCTCATTGTTTCTCATTTTGATTTTCAGCCTTGGTCTCATTTGCTACATTAGCATTTTGACCTCCATGGTCACGTTGCTTCTTTCTACACTCACTAGCATAATTCCCATACTTGTGAGAGTAATACCACTACACATTGCTCTTGCCATACCTTTGATTCAATTTTTTTTTCTTCTTCTGGTTTTGGTTTGCTAATTGTGTGCTGCTCAACTCCTCTATGTTGCTAGAACCTCCCCTTCCAAAATTGCTTCTTCATTTGCCTCTTTGACCTTTACCTCTATTGTTTCTTCCTCTTCCTTGACCTCTTGCATTGGCTTGAGCCTTAAAGGCTTTCTCTAGGGAAGTTATAGATCTATTCAACCGTTGCTCATGGGTTTGTAGTAAGCCCATCAACTAATCTATAGTCATTTTGGGAAAATCTTTTTCCTCTTCAATGACAATGACTATAAGATCAAACCTAATAGGCAGAATTCTTAGTATTTTCTCAATAATCCTTTGTTCTTCCATTGTTTCTCCATTGACTCTCAACTGACTTATCAAGGTAGACACTTTCGTATGGAAATCAGATTTTGACTCACCGTCTTTCATTTGTAGACTCTCAAAATCTCTTCTTAAGAGTTGCAACTTGAATAACCTCACTTTGTTAGTGCCCTTGTAACTATTTTGTAGAACTTCACAAGCTTTCTTTGAGTAATTTGCTGCTCCAGTACATAGGAAAATAGCCTTAGTCAAGGCTGCCTCAATAAAACTGATGCCTTTTGCATCTTTCATTCTTCTTTCAACTATTTTTTTTAGGTTTTGAAAGGGATACAAATGTAGTCGGGTCTGTGATGTCATTGAACCCATTAGTGACCAACTCCCATAGGTCATTAGCAACCAATAGTCTTCTCATCTTCTTAGCCCAAATGTCATATTTCTTCCCATCAAAATTTGGTGGCTATTGCCAACTTTGCTTTCACCTCCTGCCATTTTTTCTTAGATTTGAGAAAATAGATGAATTCCTAGATAACCTAGGGCTTTACACAATAAAAAACTGACAGATTGATTGCCCAGAAAAATAGGGCTCTAATACCACTTGTTGGCAGGCAATGGGCAGCAATAAAACACAAAGTCACTGACGTGACAAGATGGAAAAAATAGGGAAATAAAATACAATGCAAACACAATAGAAAGTTGACACAAGAAACATGCAGGTTTATACATTCCCCTTTAATTTTTAAGATTACAAAATAGAAAATAAAACTTAAACTATTTGGATAGATGTCCAATATCTGGGTGCTACACTCACACCTCAAAAACTATAACTGGCTACAATCTTGTAGATGACGTTGTCACTACACTACGTCTGGTGAACATTCTCTCTGTGTTGCTATTGTCTTCTTGTCTTTGCTAAAAATATTCCTTTTGTTTTTGCTATAGGCTTAAATTTAATACAAAAACTGACTAACTCTAACCGTTGCATACATTATTTTTGTCTTGCTTGTTTTCAGCTCATGAGAATGAGTGCTTAATTCAATATTTAAATCCACCTACCTTAATTAATGCTGGTAGGCTGCAAGTCAAGTTGTGCAAGGTCAAAAATGACTACTTATAATTTGAATTCAAAAATAACAACCATATTAATTTCTGTAGGTTTACATTGGGGGCAACTTGATAATCTTCATCTGACATGGGGTGTTGACTGGAGATTAATTAATATTCTAACAAGGAGAAATAGTGTTGTTTGAATGTCATTTATTATGAACTCTACCAAGCTAACTTTCATTCATGAGGCATCCCTTTCCATCATTCTATTTGTGCATTTTGAGTTCCAATATTACACTTTGTTTTATCTCTGAGTAGGTCTGGTGTATTCAATGTTCAATAGCAAAAACCTTTTGGTTTTCTAGGTATTTTCTATGTGGCACTTTGTTATTATTGTTTCTCTTTACCATTTCAATTAATGCAATCTCACAGTGATTCATATTTTCTAATTGATTAAAGTAATATTTAGTAATAGAAACCAATTAATACTTTTAGGATTGAATAAATTAAGAATAAAAATGACAATTTTAAATATAATGTACATAGTAGAATTCTAATTTGGTGATAGATAACTATTTTGGATTTTTTTTTCTATATTTATTTTGAATGGGTTATGTTTAATGTAAGGACTAGTGTAAAAGTGACATAATTTAGATTAAAATATTTTAGTTAGTGTTACTTTTTTCATATAATTGGGTGATGCTTTTCACAAGCTATTGATTGATATTTCTTTTGGTTTAAATATTCTTGAAAGCATTGGTGATGGAGTTGACTATTAAAGTTCTTCTCATCAAGCATCTTCCCCTATCCCATACAACATTCTCCTCCATTATCATTTCTACTACATACATTTTACATGTCATTCCTTATAGTGTGATTCATTTTTCTTATGTGCATTCCTCTAATGCTATATCTAGCTCTTATTCTACTACTTCCCCACCTACTTTCCACATTCAAATTTTTGGTTCCCATTCTATTTTCCACCTTGAATCATTTCATAAAGTAATGCTATTAGTACTATATCTCTTTCTTGTCCTAGTAGTGTCATATGATTAATCCTTCTCCTCCTATTTTCAAATTGTAATGGAGCAAGTTTGCAACCCTAGGAAAATCCCCCATTTCATCACCCCTACCTTAGAAAATGTAAATTGCCGCCACCTCACTCCTTCGACCTAGCTATGTCATTTTACCTCAATGGAGGAATCTCTTTTAGGGATGTGTGCACACCACTTGGACATTTGCACACCACACTACTTTCCTAATAGGATTCTTGCCTCTAGATTCTATAGAGCCATTCACAAAGTGTAAAATCTCCTACGCCCTTGACTAGAAAAAATGGGTTCTTTTCCTTCATTTTACTAACTCAAATCAACTCTTTCACATCCATTCACTCTCTTGGACTCTCTTGGACCCTCTCTTGCTCAATTCTCATTCTATTCACTCTCTCTTGCATTCTAAGTTCATTCTACAACTTCTACACTACTTCTTGGCTGCAAGATGTTGGTTTTGGTCCCTACACCACGTTCTTGTTCTAACAACACCACCATTGGAGAATTATCAAGCTTCTTCCTTCCACTACTTTATTTGAGTGCTTGTAGTTGCGAAGGTGACATTACTCATTATTGTTTTCTCATGGAATCATCTTGTTCATTGAGTAGCATACTAGTTGTTTGTGCTCTCTCTACTTTTCTTTTACTTTCCTTTATTTATTTCTACACTTTGTGGCTATATTGTTGTTTGTGGAGGTGGGAACACCAAAATGGGGGACTGACTAAGGCAGTTCTCTAAAATAGCTGGGAAAATTTTTTCCCATTTTTGTATGTGGATGTGTTTTCAAGTGGAACTACTTGAAGAATCAACTCATGGGTGAAAATGCATGTTTTCTCATCCTCCTTGTCATTTTCACAATAGTTTATTTCTTAGTCATCTTTTATCATATTCATTTTTATGTTCTTTTTATTCTCTATCAAATTATAAGCATTGCATAGTCAGGTAGTTAGTAGGTTTCTATTATTATTTTTCTATATTTTGGACCCCTATCCATACGAATGTCAATGCATCCCTGAGACACCAATACGTTGCATTGGAATCCGAGATCTAAATTACCATCCTCAAATAGTGAGTTGTCTGGGGAGCAGGCCAAACCTTTGAAACCAACTCTTTTGATCCTATGAGCATTTGATTTTAGCTGAAGGAAAGTGGTAAGTTATTTTCCCTTCCTTTTTAGCCTTAATACCTTTTCTTTTTCAAACTATTTAGCAAACCTAAGGTAGTTTAGGGTATCCCATTTCCTAGGACTCTTTCATGACCTAGAGTCCAAAGGGTGACAAGTACCCCTTCTGTGCATTTTAGTGAACCTGATGTGAACTATTTCTATTTCATTACTTGGTAATGGAGAAATTTCTCTTGTATCCTAGGAATGTTGTAGATTTGTGTGTTGTAGGGTGTGTAGCCTTACAACCCAATCTATGACCCCTAGCTATGAAGTTAGAAGGGATCTTGGATACTTAGGAGTGTAATCTACATAGGTCACTATCCAATCTCTTCATCTTCTATCACCACTATGTTTGTTTTGCCTATGTATGTTAATATGGTCACATTCACATGTATTTCCTCTACCTAGCCTACAAGTGGATCACTAGACATAATTTTACCTTTTATTACTTACCTATGAAAAAAGAGCCTTCTCCCTTGTACATTATCATTCGTGTCAATGGAAACATTGTGACTGGTGTCGTAGTTGACCCTATGAGCTAAGTGAATGTTATAACAGAAGAAAATTTTCTAATAAACTTTTTGCATAGGGAGGAATACAAAGAATTGAAGGCCACTATATTCCTAGATGATAGAATCTCGATCCCTCCTCTTGGTTATATTACTCTTTCAAGCTTGGTAAGACCCAGGGTTGTAGATACCTATTTTACCATCATTTTAGAGTCAAATCTGTTTAGGATGAAACAAGGCATGTTGTAGATGGTTTCCATGAATGGCATCACTTTAGTGATTCATAAATGTCTCAATTTGTCTCATGAGGGCTATGTGCACATTGTGCACAACATTGGTATGTAAACCACTGGTGATCCATGGAGACCTCTCATTAGACCACTTTTGGCCCACTCCCGTTGGTCCATTCCCTCTAAGGAAAAATTTGCTATGGCATGCCTATGCCAAAGATAAGATTGGGGGAATGGTGCCAAAAGTGACCTATCTAATTTATCCCTATGTCATTTCGGTAAAATGTTCTATGATTGCATAGCAACAAGATGCCTCCTCCTCCTAGAAAAAGGGTAAGGGCATGCTTGCTCTCAACCATGGGCCTTCCTCTTCTTCATCCTCAACTCCATCCACTTGCGTTTCTCAACCTACTATGATTTCCTCAGCTCTTGCTCCCTTTCCTCACATGGAGAGCCTGATGGTGACTCCTTGGTGAAAGGCTAAGCATTAGGTGTTTGAACTTCCCATCTTTACCATGGTTTCTCAAACTATTGTTTACGGTAAGGGGAAGGGTATTCATGGAGTTTCCCCTATGTCTCGGCCTCCACAACCTCTTATTTTTCACCCTCTTTCCCCTTTGGCAGTGAATGGGAAGAGGATCATTGCTAAAGCACTCGTGCCTACTTCTCCACTTGTTATTTCCACTCTCACACTTCTTCCTCCTATTCCTATCCAAGAGGCTACCCTTCCACTGGAAATAGTTATGGAGGACATTTATATGGAAGAACATGAGCTTCATGTCCCTTCTTAGGTTGTGAATTCTAGTGCTTGAAGCTAACGTAACTGGCTTGCGTGCAAGCACAAGTGTAAGAGCAAATATTTAGTTTCTTAACAAGCTACCTTGCAAAAGGAAGAAGGGGAGCTAGTCGCTCCTATTTCAACACCTCTTGTTGTGCCTCCTCCTTTTTTTCCTCTTGCTTCAGTTCAACTCACCTCAATATTGCTTTTGACTACCCCTGTAGGTGTTGATGATCCTCTCCTCATAAGGGTGTAGGTGTTCATTGCCCCTTTTGAACATCCTTCCATTTTCTTAGCCCATAGACACATCAAACACAATGGTGGCACGTCTAGGTTGTCTTCTCCTTCGTCCACCTCTACTTCTTCCATGGGGATCCAACATGATCCACTGAAGCATAAGTGAAAGGATGACCCCACCTTGAGTGGTGGTCAAAAGAAGGGCTCACCTTCTTTGAAAGCTAGTTCCACTTTGGCTTGTGTTGTCCTTGTGATAGAGACAGTCCTAACATCCCCTAAGTTTTTCATTTCCCCTCTTGATGAGGTTTGCAATGGATCTTCGGTACCTCCTTCTCCCACTTGGTTAACACATGGCAGTCTGGTGAAGTGCATGTTTAACTCATTGGGTGATATCTCGACTCTATCAGTGATCTTTATGAGATTGTTTACCTTCACCTCGAAAGAGCTAAGTGAAGAAGACCTAGAGGGGCCTTCTTCCTTGTTCCTTGTTGTAGGATAGTCAAAGGGTGCTCCCCTTGCTATCCTGCCTTTGCAAGACCATCCTCCCTCCCCATATAATGATATAGATTATGAGCAGGATGACCTGCTAGTTGATGAGGAGTAGGGGTACCTCTTCTTTATCTATAGATTAGATTTGTGTGTCTGTTGTGTTTCCCCTGTACTTGTATTTATGTGTTTGTGATCCTAATTGGAGGACGCTTTCCACCCTTATAGGTGCTTAGATACAAGCTTGGAAAATTTTTCATTAACTTCATCTATGTGTTTTGTCATTCTTCTATATGTTGTAACTTTGATTTTTGATAATTGGGGATGATTTAAAGTGTTGGGTGCATTTAGGCCTTCCTTCCATGTTTACCCAGTTTTTATTTTTTATTTTATCTTCATGTTCTCTTCTTCACAATATGGGAACTTTTGAGATTAATGATCTTCCATTCATACACCAATTGTTACTTATATATGTATGAACTAATTTTACCTTGAACTCCTAGATCCCCCTGTCTCTTGATTTCTTCATCTCTGCTTGTTTCTTATTTTATTTTTCTTTGTTTATCTCTCTATCTATTTAGTGATGTTGTGGTACTTATGTTTTCTCCTCGCATGCATGACAACATTTCCATGTTGACATATCACAATGTATCATAGGCCACAACATCCTTGCTTCTTCCTTCTCTCCTTAGGATGCTATGTGCTCCTCTATGTTTCACGCACCATCCTAAGGGGGGATACCATACATCTCTAATTTACAATAAGATGAATTCGGTGGCCAAAAAAATCCCTTACTAAAAATATCTCATTTTTAAAAAATGCATTCTTCAACAAGGATCCTCTTCATGAAAATTTTCTTTTGGAGATGAATTCATAGGAAAAGAATCTAAAAACTTTCCTTCAATAAAGGAGTACTTTTTTTGATGAAGTTTGAAAATTTTCCTTTGAGAAGGAGCATTCTTTTTATCATATTCCTTGAAAAAGGAGATATTTCAAAAGGATTACTTGGTGACAAAATTATTTGTGAAAAATGTCATGCTTTTCAAATGGAGTGTCCCTTTGCATGGTCCCCTTGCTATATTGATGGGTTCTCAAGGGGATCCCTTTGAAAACTTCTCCTTCAATTGCTTGCTTTGTGATATGTATGCCTGTCTTTTCTTTTTTCCCTAACATGTTTTGTCTGTAGCATAATATGTTGCTTTGCAGGTCTGAACACCTATAAAGTCACTTTCACTATCAAGCTTGCTTAGTAGGATAGAGCACCTTGGTAAGATTTCTTTGCAAGACCAAGAACCTACAAGGTATTTTTGCATCAAACTCTTCAAGATTGAGTACTCATGGAGTCCTTTCATGTCAAGTCCTATAGGACCAAGAACCTATGGTGCTCCCTTTCTAGGAGTGAGAACTTATGAAGCTCCTCCTTTTTGCAAGATTGAGAAAATATAGAGATTTTGTTCAAATTTTGGAGGATCAAGAAATTGTAGAAATTTTGATCAAATTCTACAGGATCGAGAACCCATGAAACCACTTCTACAAGACCGAGTACCTGTGGAGCAATCTCTCTCTCTTTCACATCAAGGTTTTCCTATAGGATCGAAAACCTATAGAGCTACCTCCTGCATGTCCGAGTGCACCAGATCGAAGATCTGCTTCCTCAATAGTTAAGGTATATTCTCTTCAACCTCTTTGTACTTTACCTTGCATTTGCATTGAAACATATGCTCGCTAAAGTGGGGAAAAATGTAATTGAGCGAATTTTCACCCCTAGGTGAATTCCCCATTTCATCACCCCTACCTTAGAAAATGTAAACCCGGTGATGCAATTTTACCACCGCCACCTTAATCCTTCCACCTAGCCACATCATTTTATGTTAGTGGAGGAATATTTTTTCAGTGACATGTGTGTGTGGTGCGTATTTCCACAT
>VDFB02000008.1:333219922-333286006 GCA_007258455.2 Sequoia sempervirens
AATTTCTTAAAATCTGTCTTCCTAAATCTCTAAATAATAATGGGATATAGAAATATCTACTTACTATTTGCTTGATTGCAATGTATTAAGATTATATTTTAAGAAGCCCAATAAGAACTTCACAAAATAGTTTTATTTTTTACTTCACTATACTTTCCTATTGCATGTCTTTTTATTGTTTTCAACAATGCAAATTTATTTATTTTTACTACCAAAAAAATATGATTTTCTATATGAGTGCTAGGTAATGTTCCCCTTCAACAAATTAGTTTGTAGTTGATTTGGCTGCTAGAAAAATATTTTTGCAGAGGGATCTTTAGATGCTTTTAGGATCTTTTGTATAAAGATTAAAGAATTAAGATAGTTTGTGACTAATTGAATTAACATTTTTATAAATCAATGGTACTTTAACCCAATAAATGAATTAGACCAATGCAATTACTAGTTATAAACTCAAATTCTACAAATTTTTCTAAATATTATTACTCCTTATTAGAAGCTTTGAAATAAGATATAACCATCTTTAAATTTTTAGCCAATAGTGTGAGATTTGAACCTGAAATAAGTCTCAGATTTAGCTAAATAAATGAACATTGAATGTGTGATCTTTAAATCCAACTTCTGAGCTTAAAGTTGAGGTAAGTTTGAGTAAAACCACTTTTGATTGAACATGTAAAACCACATTCCTATATACAGAAATGGCCATTGGGTGAGCATTTTCACAAAAAAATCTGTTTCTGTTCACGCTGCCCTTGCAGCCCTTGGAAGGAAGGGCGGCTGCAGGCAACCCTTGTCTATTAATTTAGTGCATAATCATATCAATATAAGCAGAGAATTGGGCCTGATGTGATATATATGTACACAGACATACACAGTACCTAACCCTCAATACTGCCAGATTGAAATTGGAATTGATAATACATAATTTAAGAGTTTATTGGAGAAGTCTGCTGCGGAAACCATTCCCAGTCCAAACTCGTTACAGAGCAGGCACACCCACAAACCATCAACTACATAGAGTGGGCAAATCTTCAGAGAGAAACCTGTAACTATAAAAGTCCCTGGTTTTTCCCTTGGCCGTAAAATATTTGCAGAGTAGGGCTTCGTTGACAAATCCGGCCTTCTCCAAGACCTTCTGAGAAGCCACGTTTTCTGGCTCCACCAGACCTTCGATGCGCTCCAAACCCTGCATGTCAGTGAAGGCGGTGGAGAGACACAATTTGACGGCTTCGGAGGCGACCCCCTTCCCCCACCACTTGCGCGCCACCAGTTATCCAATCTCCGCCCTGCAGGAGGAATTGCCGAGGCCTCTGTGGAGGGAAATGGCGCCCACAGCCCTGCCATCGATGCAAATGGCCTTCCACCAGGGGCTCACCATAGCTTCGTTTTTTATGTAATCTTCCGCCTCTGCCCTCGATTTGAAAGCCTCCCGCATGGAATAACGGTACACCTCCTCGTCCGTCGCCCACTCCATGAAATCGTCCACATCGGACTCCACAAAATTGCGCAGAGTCACAGGCAACCTCGCCATCGCGTTAATAATTGTAGTCGGGAGAGGAGGAGAATGTGATTTTAAAAGGGGCGAATTGCACTGTGCGGTCAAAGTCTAAGAAGTCCGCCCTCTTTCCTTGCAGACAAGTCTTGAGAGGAAGTCCAAATTGGCACTGACTTGTGGGCTCCATGGTCTCAAGTGTTAAGACTGTTAGGAGGCGTAACAGGTACGTTAATCATGAAATTAGATAGTAATGAAATTTAAAGAATAGGGGAGAGGGACCCATAATGGAGCAGGGTCTAATAGTGGGGATAGAAGTAGTCCTCGGTGGGTCCCATAGTGGAGCTCTTTAATATCCAGTTGCAAAACACTTTTTATCCATAAAGTACGCAAAGTGACAAATCATGTGATGCCACATTAGTGCATCGATAAAACATGACTTAGTGCACCACTATTGGTCTCACTTTTTTTGGGGCCTTTTTGGATACCTAAACAAAAAGCACACTAATGTGAACAACATAAAGAAGCAAGCATGACCTCTCGACAAGCTGATATGAATTGGTGGATGATTACAGTTAAATAAGAACAAAGATGTAGTCTACTATTTAATATATAAATATAGAATCCAAATTCTTATTCCTTTTATATAATCCACATCAAAAACAATTCTCTTATCTAAAATAAAATCTAAATATTTGTATTCTTTGTTTACTTACAATATTTATGTAAAACAATTTTGTCTCTTTTACATTTTGGTGAGGTTAAATTTATCCTCTTTCAATTACATGTGTAACTTTAAAATAACATAATCAAAATTTTAGTAGATCAAAATTTTAGTAGAAAACAAAAATAATATCACCATAATCATAAACATAAATAACATAAATTAGTTCTTGTTACATAAAGCATATATTTCATATGGGCTAAGAAACTACATTTGCATAAGCATTTCATTCAAACTCTAGAAAATGAGAAACTAAATTATGCAATGCATCTAAGACATGCACAAATATTGTTTCCATGCAAGGAGAGCACTGCATAGTGTGCTATAATAGTTATATGTATTCAAGAATAGAAAATAGGTGACAAAAACCTTCAAGACGAGAAAAAAGGTTGATTAAACCCTCAAGATAGCTGGAATGATTTGCCACAAGCTTGAGATGAGAGTGAAGGCTATCGATTATGAAGAGAGATACCAATATAATTTATGCTTGAAAGTAACTTCAAATAGACTTTATAGATTGTGTATCTAAAATATCATTTGATGACTATAGTACAAAATTCAATGTCTATGAATCTCAAGCATGTGGATGTGAATTCATTGTCCTTTTAGAATATAAAAGAACTTAGGATCACAACCAAAACATTGATCTAGTATATAATTTTCTCTTCAAATGGTCAAGGATCTATTAAAATAAACAAATAATTGAGTGGAAATAATTATCAATCATTTGGATATATTGTTTTGTTGTTAACTAGATGTCTATAGTCCTAATGAAGGTATTTTCGATCCTAATCTAGGTTGAGCTCTATTATTAACTAGTATATGATTGACTTTTAAAACAACACACAATTACTATAAGATTGACACATAATCAGTATGATTTTTTTAAAATGACAGTCAATTGATAAACAATATTTGTTCAACATTCTGAATATAATTTTTATATAAATAATTATTACTTGAAATTGAAATATATCATTTATTATATTTAATAAGTATTTATATAAAAAATATTTCAATTACAAATCAATTGATATAAGTTTCAACTGAATTTCTTAAATTTGAATGCATGGTTTTAACAAGTGATGCATTGCATCTAATTCTTGCCAGTAAGATGTGTAATATGGTAGTTGATTTAAAGTATTATTGGTAGAATCATTAATTTATCAATACTACTAAAAAAATAAATTTTATTAAATCATATGACATATTAGAAATGAAATTTGTTGAACTACTTTAAAAAAAGTTCTTCTAAATAATGTTTAAAAGTTAAAATAGAAGAACCTAATTCAACAAAACATAAATTATGTTGCAAATATTAATCAAAGAGCTTGGCAATGCCAAATGAAAATTAAAGCTCTAAATATGATGTAATCTAATAATTATATTTGAACATGAATGCATTTAAATTTAAACTAAAAAAGATGTTAGAATTTACATATTTAGTGTTTCTTAAGTAAACCATGAAGAAAATAAATATAAAATAGATCAAAAAATATAATTATTCATTATCTTTTATTAAATATTTTTTATTGTTAGCTTTTAAAATATTTTAAATTAATAGATATAAATTTTGTTTATATTATTATTAATTATTTTAGTCAGTCTCTCATAGTTTCTCTATTTTATCTTTTCAATAAATTAAAATGATCTCAAATATAATTAAAAATATTATATTTATTGGTCTACAATCTTTTAAATAAAAAATAATGTCATTTTCAAATAGGACAATAAATAGAATTAAAAAGTGACATTGGCCCATAATCTTTTAAATAAAAAATAACATGTCATTTTCAAATAGGACAATAAATAGAATTAAAAAGTGACATGAAAATATGTTTGCACTATTAATTATTTTATAGTCAAAATGAAATAGTTACAAGATTCTATAGCTTACATCACACTAATATTACTATTCACAATTATTATCCAATAGAATGATAGATAGATTGGTTTTTGTATTTAATAAAAATTTGGGAAAAATATACATTAGAAAATTTGGTCAAACTATTTTAATTCTATCATCACATTGGTTTTTTTGTTGACAACTAATTGACATGAATTAATAAGGCTCAACTTTTAAAATGGTAAGTGAATTCTCATATATTTCACTTACTTCTAACTTGAACTCGTCAATAACGTAAATGCAATAATGATTTCTATCTTGGACTTGTTTCCTGCATATATATTTTTTACGTCAAAGGTGTATCTTATTTGAAGTTCCCAAAATTTCTTTTATCCATGGACGGTGAGGATTTTTAGATAAAGTATGCAAGACAGTTAAACAAATTTCAATCGTTCATCATTTTAAACTTTTTTTTGTCTATTTTTTCACCTTTTTGTACTGCTTTCCCCACCGCTATTGGTTTCCACCCCTCCAAACTCTTCCTCACTAGTATTGACCTTTCACTTCTCCAATTTGGTGAGCTGCAACCTAAAAATAAGGTTTGCATGAGGGTTTTAGAGTATGTTTGTTAAAATGAAAATTATAGACAAGATCCTAATAATAAGCACATTTAGGTTTTAACATTACAACATCCTTTACCCTACGTAGTTAAGTATATATTAGCATAATTAATAATTAATATATATTTTATTATGCATTAGGATGGAGTGAAAAATTGTAGAGGGCACGAAGGGTGGTGAAGGTAGAGTGGCAAAAGAAGATGGACTTGAATGATTGGTTAAGGGAGCGACAGTGCAAGATCCTTGCAAGGATGCATGGCATAAATCCTTCCAAATGATTGACATCTCGAGGGAGACTTTGGAAGATGTAGAGATGCTTGAGGATCTGGTAGTAATTTGTAGGGTGATTGGCCCTAGATGCGATCGAAACAAGATCAGGTCATGGATTGCAACCAATTGGAAGGAGAATGAGATCGTTAAATTCATGCCCAAGGGTTTCTTTATGGCTATCTTCCTCTCATTTGAAGCAAGGGAAGTCGTTCTCCAAGGCGGGTTGTGGAAGGTTGACGACCCCCCGATTTATATGCAAAAGTGGTGCCCTAACTTTGATCCAATAAAGCACGAACTATATGAGAATTCAGTGTGGATCCAGTTGTATAATATCTCATTAGAGTATTTGGCCAAGGATTGCCCAGTGAAGATCGGTAGGTCGTTGGGTACTCTAGTGGATGTAAACATCGACATTGTAGAAGGTGATTCCTACATCTACACAAGGCTCAAAATTGTGGTTGTTCAAAAGGTTCCAAAGGAAATCCTTTTGTGTAAATGATGAGCATTAGATCCAATTGGTGGAAGTAGAAGAAGACAAGTTTTTTTGCTCCTAATGTCTTGGGAGAGACCACAATGTGGAAAACTGCCATAAAAAATCAAGGACAAGGAAGGAATGGAGACCCAAGTGCACTAACCCTTCAGATCGAAACAAGCTGGAAGAATCTACTAGGTCGGTTATTTAGAGTACACACCTAAAGATTTCGATGACTAGGTAGGGGAATTACAACTCATGCATGGCCTTGGCTATCTATCCTCCTATGTAGGGCGCGAGAGTAACTGTTGGTGATGTTGTAGGTGGTAGTGTCCCTTTGAAGTTGGTTGATGATGTCATTGCAATGGACATGGCCCCTCAAGATGATGGATTGGCAGCCATGCATCTTTCAGATGTTCACTCAAAGGGATCCGACAACTAGGAAAATGAGTTCTTTGAGAATGAGGAGATGGACATCATGGAACCTCAGTGCATTAGTCAATCAATTGCTCACATGTTAGGAAAGTCAAAGAAAGTTAAATGAAGGAAGTCAAACAAGAAGAAGCAGGAGGAGGTAGTGGAGAAAGGGTTCCTGAGCATCAGGGAATTTTTGACATCTAAGGGAGCTAGGGCCTCCCTTGGACAACCATGAAGATCCTTACTTGGAATGTCAGGGGCCTATCAACCCTTGACAAGAGGAATTTAGTCAAGCATCATTTAGAGTGTGTTAAGGTGGATATTGTATTGCTCTAGGAGATTAAGATCAATTCTTTTGAGAGTGAAAAGTTCACAAACTATTGTAGGTATGGGAAAGGTGTGTTTTGTGATTTGATTGGATTTGCTAGTGGTCTTGTGGTCTCTAGGCCAGGTGGACATCAAGCTCGTGAAAACCCAATGCTGCTGGAGTATATGGACCAATAAGGATCGAGGAGAAAGTGACAGTATGGGAGGAGATTAGTCTGTGTGCGAGTAGGATGGTCTGTGAGAAACTAATCCTTGGAGGTTATTTTAATTCCATACTGGACTTGTAGGAGAAGAGCGGGGGCACAAATACAATCAGCAAGGTGATACGAGACTTTTGTGAATTCATATCAAAGCTTCTAGTGGTGGAATGGACCCCTCAAAATGGCATATTTACTTGGAGGAATCGTAGAAAAGGGTTTACCAATATCTCCAAAAGGCTTGACCATTTCTTCATTAGGGTGGATTGGCTAGGCGAAAACACAAGTTATGAATCTTGCATCTTGCCAATTTAAGTGTCATACCACTTTCTAGTCTCCCTGAGCTTGAACCTAAGTGAGAAACCTATGAAAAGCTTCTTCAAATTTGAATAAATGTGGTGGTGGTATGGAAATTTGGTCGGCCTATTGGAGGGTTGGTGGAAGGAGAAGATCCACTATGGTAGATCAAACAACTTTAGGCTTTTCAAAAGGCTTGGGCACATCAAAGCTAAGTTGTGGGAATAAAACAATGATCTGGGGGACATTTTTTAGTGAAAATTGAAGTGTTCCCAATGCTCCAGATTTCAACACCATCAAAAATAAAATGACGTCCTAATTCCAACACAACTTGAATGGGGCGAAAAGGACTCCGTTTGTGCAAGTTACGACCGGTCAAACTTCCAATCAAATTGGCTTTAGGGGTGTCCAGAAGGCAAAAAATAATCATCTCAAAAAATGATAGAACCAGCATCATCGCGAAGAGCTCATCGAGACGATTCCAACGGTGTTCGTTTCGTCGAAATCTGACATCATATGCTCAAGTTACAAGTAGCCAAACTTCAGTCAACTTGAAGGTACAATTGATGACTTCATCATGCTAACGTGTCAGTCCGTACCATACGGAAACCACATGGATGAATTCTGACTAGACACGCGGCATGTGAGTCAGATGGTATGGACCAATCAGTGAGCGACACGTGTCCAACCGTACAGTACGGCATCGCAGTCAGCATCATCAGCAGCTCAGTTAGCACCTTCGGCGAATAGCACTCTGACACATGGCTCACAGTTAGCTTACCGGTCATCTGCGTCAGCGGACACATCGACAGGTATTGGCCAATAATGGCTTGACACGTGGCATGCCCTCATTCTTCTGCATTGTTCTAAGCATCCGGTTTGTTGAAACAAAATTGCTAACGGGTTTTGAACCTGTCACCTCTTGCGACACGGCCGGCGATCCCATCGTTATACCCATGACCGGTCCTCTAACCAAGTATAGGAGTCTATTTTTTTTGAGGCCTTAGTAGCCAGACAATGAAAACAAAAACGGTTCGGCAGGGTTGGAACTGTCGACCTCGTGCAGACTAAAATATTAATGGGCCGTTAGACCACCGATGCCCGTTGTAAGGTATATGGAGCTCGGTTGCTTTTACTAAAGATTTGAGGCCAAAAATATAACAAATGGCTTATTAAAGCCAAAACAACCTAAACCCACCTAACCAAATTCCAAAAGGGGTTATAGAAAAAAACAAATCAACTTGTACGAAATCACTAAGGAGATATCATGTGGTTAGGCATTAATTATGATGATTAAGCCTTTTTAGGAAAAATTTATGTATAAAAAGAGGGGTGGAGATGGGTTTTTCCGCAAGTCCAGGTGGTGAGAACGAGAGAATGCTCAGGATATTTTGTAGACATTTCCGCACATCAGAGGAACGTTATGCTGTTGTGCTTGAAGGAGATAGTCCATAAAGCAATTGTAACTATTTTTGGAGTATAATCGGATCGATCACTCCATTGGAGAGGGGCCCAGAGACGTAGTCCTTAGAGACGAACTCCATTATCAATTGCGTTTGTTCTCCTCTTTATCTTCTCTCTTTCTTTTCAGTTCATTATCTTGGCAATTATATTATGTTCATTTGTTTGTTTGAGCATTGCATTAAGTGATCTTTTACGTTACGCATTCTATAAGCAATTGTCCTAGATCCTAAATAGATTAAGTTGGTATCAGAGCTTTGTGTGTGTCTAGTATTGCATAAATTGAATGCTAACGAGATCCAGGTTTCAACAAGGCGAAGGAGAACTTGAAGAATATAATTCAGAGATCGGAAGACGAAGAGCTAATCAATCATCACAGATGGAAGAAAAAGAAGGTGGACAAAGTTCAGAGCTCAATCCGAAGGATTTCCAGAAGCTATTTCTAGACATGAAGGTGATGGTGGACGAAATTTATGTAGAAAAGAAGAAGCGCGAAAAGGGAGGTTCTTCAAAGCACAAGAAGCAGGAAGATCAAAAAGACACAGAGGAGAAAGCTCCAGAAACTCCTCCTCCATCTTCTCCCTCTTCTTCTCCTCCCCCTTCTCCTCCTTCTCCTTCTCCTTCTTCTAATGTGAATCCATTTAAAAGCAAGTCTAAGCCTATTATTAAGCTAGATGTAAAATTTGAGTTACCTAAATACTGTGGGGAGTTAAATGCTGAGAAGTTAGATGATTGGGTCCAACAAGTAGAAGTATACTGTAGGATTCAAGGCCTAGTAGAAGATGCTTCTAGGATTCAATTAGCAACTCTCCGGTTGGGAGGTACAACTCTCACCTTGTGGGAGAGTAAGATTCGGGAAGAAATTGCTCGCCATGGTCAAGTTAATATGTCTTGGATGGAGTTTGTTGCTGCCCTTAGGAAACAATTCTATCCTCTAGGTTACATGCAACAGTTAATCATGAATTGGAAAACCTTTAGGCAAGGTAAGGGGCAGTCTGTCTAGGATTATACGCATGAGTTTAGAAAACGGGCCATTGCTCTAAATGTTCCCTTGTATACCCAAGACACATTACTTAAGTATATTGGTGGTTTGCATTCTTACCTTAGGCACACTATTTTGATGTTGAGTCCCAACAATCTAGACAAGGTGTCTATTCAAGCTACTCATATAGAGTCAAGGGGTAAGAACACTTTTAGTGATAACTTTTCCAAGAAGCCATCTAAGTTTGAGGGTAAGTCTAAAGGGAAAGAAAAAGACAAAGATAAATCCAAAGGGAAGAAAACAACTACAACTAAGAAAGAGGGTGAGAAACCCACATGCTCCCATTGCAAGAAAGAGGGGCATGATGATTCAAGATGTTGGAAGCTTCATCCTGAGTTGAGGCCGAAAAGATATGGGGGTAATAAAGGCAAGCAAAAGACTATTGCAGTAATTCAACAGGATCTTGGTTTTGACTCCGGAGATGAGACAAAGATTGTTGCTGCCGGAATCCAAGGTAAAGGGAAAGGTATATCTCTCTCTTCTGATGCAAGTTTTTCTAATGCCAATGCAAGTACAAGTAAAGAATCTTCTCCTAAGGTTGATAAGAAAAGAAATGAATTGTTTCACATTCGTGTTGTAACAAAACACACTAAGGTTGATACTCTATTTGATACGGGTTCACAAGTCAACTTAATATCTGAAGAAGTTGTAAAGAAACTTAATTTGGCTACAACACCTCATCCAAAGCCATATCCACTCAGATGGGTTTGCAATGATGCTCAACTACAAGTAACCAAATAGTGTAAATTAAGATTTGCTATCATTGCAAACTTTGTAGATGAGGTAGAAGTCGATGTGGTCCCTTTGGATATTTGTGGGCTTGTGTTAGGAAGTCCTTATCTTTATGATAGAAAAGCAATATTTTATAGGGGGGAGAATAAGTATCATCTTTTTAAAGATGGGGTAGAATACATTGTACGGGAACATAAGGTGAAGACTAATCTTACACTAGTTAATGCTGGTCAAATGAAGAGGTTGGTCAACTCAAGTAAGAACTTTGTATTGATGCTTGTAAAAGCCAAAGAAGATGATAAATCTGAGGCCTTCAAGGGGTGTGACCCAAAACATAAAACTGAAATGGTCAAGATTATTTTCGCTTATGATGACATGTTTCAGGAACCGAAGGGGTTGCCACCCAAGAGAGAGATACAACATGAAATCCAGTTACAACAGGATGTGCCACTTTCTAATATCGACATGTACCATTTATCTGTTATGAAAAATGAGGAAATTAAAAAGCAGGTTCAAGAGTTGGTGGAAAAAGGAGTTATTCGTTCTAGTACTTCTCCTTGTGGTTCTCCAATTGTCTTGGTTCCAAAGAAAGATGGAACTTGGAGGATGTGCATTGACTACCGCGCCTTGAACAAGATAACGGTAAAGAATAGGTATCCTCTTCCCAGAATTGATGATTTACTTGATCAGTTAAAACATGCAGTTTATTTCACTAAGTTAGATTTGCGAAGTGGTTATCATCAGATAAGAATTGCAGAAGATGATATTTGGAAGATTGCATTTAAGACAAAACAAGGACTATTTGAGTGGTTGGTTATGCCTTTTGGGCTTTGTAATGCACCAGCTACCTTTATGAGAGTCATGAATGATGTCTTTCATCCTTTTATTGATGATTTTTTCATAGTCTATCTAGATGATATTCTTGTATTCAATCAAACTTGGGAAGATCATGTAAGTCATGTAAAGAAAGTCTTTGATGTATTGAGAAAAGAAAAATTGTATGTAAAGATGTCTAAATGTGAATTTGCTAAGACATCCTTAGTGTACTTAGGCTATGTCGTAGGGGGTGGTCAATTGAAAGTAGACCCTGCGAAGGTCGAAGCTATTGTAAACTAGCCTAAGCCAAGTACAGTCACAGAGGTCAGAAGTTTCCTAGGTGCAATTTAGTACTGGATAAAGTTTATTGTAAATTTCTCTTTTATAGCATCACCATTACATGCATTAACCAGTACGAGAGAAACTTTTCAGTGGGGAGGTCCATAGCAGAAGGCTTTCGACACTTTGAAGGGAAAGTTGAGCACCACACCAGTTTTGGCCTTAGCAGATCTACATCAACCATTTGAGATCGAGATAGATGTGAGTGGATTTTCCATGGGAGCAGTACTCATGCAAGGAGGTAAACTAGTTTGCTACCACTCTGAAACTTTTTCAGGAGCAGTAAGTAACTATCCCACTTATGATAAAGAACTTTATGCTTTAGTTCAGAGTGTTAAGAAATGGAAACATTACATAATGGGGAAAGAAACTGTAATCCACACTGATCACCAGCCACTTCAGTATTTGCACTCACAAACTAAACTGCAACAAAGTAGGCACTTTCGGTGGTTGGGTTTTCTACAACAGTTTCATTTGGTTATTAAGTATAAGAAAGGCACCCATAACAAAGTAGCAGGCATGCTCTCTAGGCCTCCTATGATGAATTCTTTGATAATCCTTCAAAATAGTTCTATGGTTCATGAAAGTTTTCAGGAACAATATGCTAATGATGAGAACTTTAAGGATATCTATACTCCTTTAATGAATGGTAAACATGTAGAAGAGAAAGATTATTATGTGCAGGATAAATTGTTATATCACTTGGGAAAATTATGTGTTCCAAAGGATGAACAAGCACAGGTTATCAGAGAAGCACATACCTCATTGATTACAGGACACTTTGGGGTAAACAAAACATTGACTTAGCTGCAGAAATATTGTTATTGGCCTCATATGCAAGAAACTATAACTAAGTATATTAGAAGTTGTGTTATGTGTGCAACTAGTAAGCCTAGTAATAGGAAATTGGGATTGTACACACCTCTACCTGTACCTTCTCGTTCATGGGAAAGTGTGTCAATGGAATTTGTTGGGGGTTACCTATGTCTAGGAAGGGACATGATTATTTGTATGTAGTAGTTGATCGATTCAGCAAAATGTGTATCTTAATGCCTTGTAAGAAACAGGTCACTGCTGAACTGACAGCTCATATGTACTTTCAATTTGTATGGGTTCATTTTGGGTTACCTACTTCTATTGTATCGGATCGAGATT
This sequence comes from Sequoia sempervirens, assembly GCA_007258455.2. Classification (NCBI taxonomy): domain Eukaryota; kingdom Viridiplantae; phylum Streptophyta; class Pinopsida; order Cupressales; family Cupressaceae; genus Sequoia; species Sequoia sempervirens. The sequence goes on from VDFB02000008.1 coordinate 333,232,130, forward strand.
CTCGATTCTTGGGGGAATTTTGGTCAGCTTTGTGGGGACTCATGGACACCAGACTGAAGAAGAAAACGGCCTTCCATTCGCAGACCGATGGGCGGACAGAGGTTGTAAATAGAGACAGTTATGCATCTACTCAAAGGGTATTGCATAAGCATCCTAAGTTGTGGGATGAGAGTGTTCATTATGTGCAGCATGCCTACAACCATGCAGCACACTCTTCTACTAAGAGGTCTCCTTTTGAGACATGCTTTGGTTATGTGCCCAAGACACCGATGGATTTTGCTTTTGGGAAAGATGATGTTGAAGATGGACGCCATGATGTAGAAAAGGCTTTGAAGTTCATCCAGAAAATCCAAGCAATTCATTAGGCAGTGGAAGCACATTGGAACAGAGCCAAGCAAAATACAAGGATCACCATGACAAGCATCGCATTGATCATCAATTTCAGGTTGGAGACCGAGTTTGGTTACATATCAGCAAGGAAAGGATGCAAGGTGAAGGTAAAAAGCTTAAGCCAATTAGGTATGGTCCTTTTGAGATCCTTGAGAAGATTGGTACCAATGCCTTCCGCCTCAATCTTCCTCCATACATGCATATTTACTCGGTTTTCAATATTGAGAATTTGAAACTGTATGAGCCTCCAATGATCTTAGATGAAGTCACAGACATTCAAGTTCCATCAGTTGATGACCTTTTACAAGAGTACATGTCAGAGTTGCCAGAAGATGTTATTCTCGGCAGGAATGTCAGAACTTCACGAAGAGGGGATGTTGAGTACCTTAGAGTGGGCCTGAAGGGGATGCATCCAAGCAAAGCAAGATGGATGGAGATTGGTAAAGTGAGGGAACTTTACCCTCACTTACTTTCCAAGTAATCAAGATTTTGGAGGTCCAAAAGCTCTCCAGTGGGGAGGCTTGATCCGGGGGACATTTTTCAGTGAAAATTGAAGTGTTCCCAATGCTCTAGATTTCAACACCATCAGAAAGAAAATGATGTCCTGATTCCAACGCAACTTGAATGGGGTGAAAAGGACTCTGTTTGTGCAAGTTACGACCGGTCAAACTTCCAGTCAAACTGGCTTTAGGGGCATCTAGAAGGAAAAAAATAATCATCTCAAAAAATGATGGAAACAACATCATCGCGAAGAGCTCATTGAGATGATTCCGACGGTGTTTGTTTCGTCGAAATCTGACATTGTAGGCTCGAGTTACAAGCAGTCAAACTTCAGTCAACTTGAAGGTACAACTGATGACGTCATCATGCTGACGTGTTAGTCCGTACTGTATGGAAACCACATGGATGAATTCTAATGAGACACGCAGCATGTGAGTCAGATGGAATGGACCAATCAGCGGGCGACACGTGTCCAGCCGTACAGTACGGCATCACAGTCAGCACCTTCGGCGAATAACACTCTGACACGTGGCTCACAGTGAACGTACTGGTCATCTGCGTCAGTGGACACATCGGCAGGTATTGGCCAATAATGGCTTGACACGTGGCATGCTCTCAGTCTTCTGCGTTGTTCTAAGCATCCGTGGGGTTGTTTGTTGAAACAAAATTGCTAACGGGTTTTGAACCCGTCACCTCCTACGAAACGACCGGCGATCCCACCATTATACCCGTGATCGGTCCTCTAACCAACATCATTGTGAAGAGCTCATGGAGACGATTCCGACGGTGTTCATTTCGTCGAAATTTGACATCGTATGCTCGAGTTACAAGTAGTCAAAAAATAATCATCTCAGAAAATGATGGAACCAGCATCATCGCGAAGAGCTCATTGAGACGATTCCGACAGTGTTCGTTTCGTTGAAATTTGACATCGTATGCTCAAGTTACAAGCAGTCAAACTTCAGTCAATTTGAAGGTACAACTGATGACATCATCATGCTGACGTGTCAGTCCGTACTGTACGGAAACAACATGGATCAATTTTGATGAGACACGTGGCATGTGAGTCAGATGGTACAGACCAATTAGCGGGCGACACGTGTCCAGCCATACAGTACGACATCACAGTCAGCATCATCAGCAGCTCAATCAGCACCTTCGGTGAATAGCACTCTGACATGTGGCTCACAGTTAGCATACTGGTCATCTGCGTCAACGGACACATCGGTAGGTATTGGCCAATAATGGCTTGACACGTGGCATGCTCTCAGTCTTCTGCGTTGTTCTAAGCATCCGCGGGGTTGTTTGTTGAAACAAAATTGCTAATGGGTTTTGAACCTGTCACCTCCTACGAAACGGCCGGCGATCCCACCATTATACCCGTGATCGGTCCTCTAACCAAGTATAGGAGTCTATTTTTTTGAGGCCTTAGTAGCCGGACAATGAAAACAAAAATGGTTTGGCAGGGTTGGAACCACCGACCTCGTGCAGACTAAAATATTAACGGGCCGTTAGACCACCGATGCCTGTTGTAAGGTATATGGAGCTCGATTGCTTTTACTAAAGATTTGAGGTCGAAAATATAACAAATGGCTTATTAAAGCCAAAACAACCTAAACCCACCTAACCAAATGCCAAAAGGGGTTATAGAAAAAAACAAATCAACTTGTACGAAATCACTAAGGAGATATCATGTGGTTAGGCATTAATTATGATGATTAAGCCTTTTTAGGCAAATTTTATGTATAAAAAGAGGGGTGGAGATGGGTTTTTCCGCAAGTCCAGGTGATGAGAACGAGAGAACGCTCAGGAGATTTTGTAGACATTTCCGCACATCAGAGGAACGTTATGCTGTTGTGCTTGAAGGAGATAGTCCATAAAGCAATTGTAACTGTTTTTGGAGTATAATCGGATCGGTCACTCCATTGGAGAGGGGCCCGAAGACATAGTCCTTAGAGACGAACTCTGTTATCAATTGTGTTTGTTCTCCTCTTTATCTTCTCTCTTTCTTTTAAGTTCATTATCTTGGAAATTATATTATGTTCATTTGTTTGTTTGAGCATTGAATTAAGTGATCTTTTATGTTACACATTCTATAAGCAATTGTCCTAGATCCTAAATAGATCAAACAAAGCCAATTTCAAGAACATCTTCATTGAAAAGGAAAGGGTCGAAGTAGAGTTGGATAAGCTCAATGAGAACATAATTATATCCGAGATGATAGCTTTGGAATTCAAGCTAGAGAGGGACCTGAAAGTTTGTCACATAGAATTACTGGCAAAAGAATAGCTGTTTTGGAGGGTAAGGCACACAAAACATTGTTGAAGGCTGGTGACTCAAACACCAAATTCTTCCATGTGGCCACCTAGGCCTGAAGATCTTGGAATATAATTGAAAACATTAGATGTCTAGATGACAAGGTGTCTAATGATCAAATTATTTTTGAAAATGAGGCGGTTAGATTCTTCTCATCATTATTGGCTCCTGGGGTGGCAGATCGACGTTGGGATACCTACCTGCTAGATTGTATCTCATCAATTGTTAGTGTGGAGGATAATTGTATACTCACTACTCCATTTACCACAGAAGAAGTCAAGGTGGCTACCTTTTCTCTAAACCCAAACAAGGCATTAGGTCTCGATGGGTTGCCCACAAATTTTTATTAGAAGTGTTGGAGTTTTGTAGGTTAAGAGATTTGGAAGTTTGTGGAAGAGTTTAGGAAGTAAAAAAAGTTCATCAAAGATATTAATATGGTTATTGCCTTAATTCCCAAGAAGACAGAATGCACATCATTTGCTAACTGTTGGCCCATTTCGCTCTGTAATGCGGTTTATAAGATTTTGGCTAAGGCCATGAAAAATCTGTTGAAGAAAGTAATGGGATTGATCATCTTTTAGGAGCATAATGGGTTCACTCTGGGTAGAGAGATAACAAAAACCATAATTATATCGGTGGAAATGTTGCACACAATCACCTTAGAGAGGCTAAGAGGCATGATGGACAAGTTGGACGTGAGCAAGGCATATGACTGGGACCATTGGGATTTTTTGTTGTAGGTGATGGTCAGGTTTGATTTCTATCCGGATTGGGTTGAGATGGTTTGCACATGTGTCTCAACTCCACATTATTCTATCTTTGTGAATGGATCTTTTTGTGGATTTTTTGGTGCAATGAATGGGCTTCATCAAGGTGACCCCATCTCCCCTTTTCTCTTTGTAATAATGGTAGAAGTAATGTGCGGGAACTTTTGGTCCCTCAAAGAAGCAAAGGCGTAGAAGAGAATTTGAGTGGTGGATGGGGTGGAGACTATCACTCATATCTAATTCACAGTTGACACCATTATTTGGGGATGCCACATTAAGGGAAGAAGGTGTCATATGTAGTGCGTTGACCAAATACACTAATGCCTCAGGTCAAGTCCCGAATAAGGAGAAGTCAGAGATTTACTTCTTCAACATGAAGAAGGCTTTACAGAAAAGGATAGCATCAAAATTGGGATTTGAAATTGACAATATGCCTTCAAAACACCTTGTGGCTCCACTATTCTAAGCATTGTGTAAATCAGTGTACTGGGAAGATTTTCTAAGCCAATGTAGAAAGAAGTCAGGATCATGGAAAAGAAAATGGTTATCATTTGTAGGCAAGATACTAATGATTAGATCAGTACTATTTTCTGTACCGATTTATGTTATGTCATGCTTCAAAATTGCAAGCAAGACCCTCAGAAGCTTTGAAGGGTTCTTGAAGAAGTTCTTGTGGGATGGATCAAAAAAGGACAAGAGGATCCATGTTTTTAGCTAGGACATGGCTTGTGGTAGGAAAGAAGAGGGCGGGGCTAGCCTAAGGAAGATATAGCTTCTTAACCTTGCCCTTGGGGTGAAGTTGAGTTGGAAGATGTGCAAGAATCCTAGGAGGCTCTGGTGTTAGATAATACAAAACAAGTTTTTGGACTCTCAGGACTTGAACCACATTCTCACTTTGGCCAATTCATTGGGTGGGTCCCCAATATGGAAATTTATTTGGAAGAGCCGAAGACTCATTAATAAACACATCTCATGGAGAATTAGGAATGGAAAAACTATAGACTTCTAGCATGACTCGTGGGATAGTCATATGCCTTTAGTAGATGTGCTTGATGAGTGTGGTTGGGTTGAGGATGTGGCCTCTGAGGTTGGATGTGTTGTGGTAGACTATGTTGCAATTGATGCCAATGGGTTAGGTGGTGTCCCCGCTTAGAAGAACCTTGACGACCTTCAAATCCCCTAAGATGCTAGGATGTTACTTTTGGAGGAATTGAACAAGAGGAGGATAAAATTATCAGGGGAGGAGGATGAAATCTTATGGTGTGGATCAAATTCTAGCGAGTAATTTGTCAAGCTTGGGTACAAAATCTAGGTGATGCAACGATTGAGGAAAATTTGGTCTGTGACCCTTTGCTGGAGCAATAGGATACTACAAAGGGTAGGGATTTAGCATGGGAAACCCTCCATAAGAAGATTCTAACTGGTGAGAGATTGAAAAAATATAGCATTTTAGGGCCCTCCAGGTGCCCTCTTTGTTGCTTAGCGGAAGAGAGTGCAAATCATTTGTTATTATCTTATCCCTATGCCTTGATTTGTTGGGATTGGGTGTTGAAGACTTTGGGTTGGTCCACTCCATGACAATAAGACCTATTTGAATTTCTATCTGGTTGGTCGATAAGAAATAAAAAATGATGTTTGGTGTGGTGTTTAGGAGATTGCTCCATCCATGCTAGTCTGGCATGTTTGGAACAAGTGCAATAGGAAGGTTTTTAATGGGTTATCGATGCCTGAGGAAGAGCTTATCCAAAAAGTTGAGTTCATCTTGTGTGAAACAGTGAATGCAAAATGCATCCCAAAGTCAGGAATAGTGTTTTCACTATGGGACAATGAGCTTTAGAAGAAGTTATTGTTGCTAAATCCTCCATAGTTGTTTGGAATTGGTAGGACGAAGTTGTGATCTGGCGTGAAGTGGCACCTACCTAAAGGAAATAGAGTGAATTGAATTTCGATGGGGCTTCCAAAGGCAACCTCGGGAGGGTTGAAGCTGGTTGCATCAACCACAATGAGAATGGAAAATGCATTTGGGATCTTGTACAATGGTTGGGGGAATCCTCCAACAACGAAGCTAAGATTGTTGCACTTGCCTCGGGGCTAAGGTTGTGTGTGTTCAAAGGTGTGAGGGAGGTTGAGATCGAGGGGGACTCCATGATCAACATTAATGCAGTGCAAAAATGCAAGGTGGAAAACTAGAAATTGTGTTGAAAATGGAGGTAATTATGTAGCTTAAAACTTGTCAAACTATGAGATTGTAGATCTAATTAAGTGTTCTTTGTTACAAATTCTTTGTGTATGATTATTTTCTTAGATCAATTTTACCAATTGTAGAAAGAGACAGAAGATTGTAGAAGAATGAGACAAGAAGATAGAAGTGACACAACATATACATGGAGAAACCCTTTTCGAGAAAAAACTCCACCACTAGAATCAATAGTGTTTGTATTATTTAACCTTAGAACAAGATTACAATAATACTGTATCAATCCCTGATTGATATGCTTCTTTTTCATTCAACAATCCTTCTTCACAACCTGAAATAAACTCTCATGAAACTCTCTTCAACTTGCTGCAGTTAATAGACAATTATGAGCATTGTAAACTCCAAAGAGTTGATCAAAACAAGAGCACAAAGATCCTCACAAATATCTATGCCTAGATTGGGCAAGTAGAGTTCCGCACTATAACATGAAGTCAAAACCAAAGTCTCCTCAATTTAGGTGCCCCAAAGTGAAAACTTAATTGATCATTGGTCAAGAAAATATCTTGCAAGCATCACCTCAAAGTTGGCACCCAAGAATGGGCCCACTTAACCGAGCCTTGTAAATATCTTCTCATGCAAAAGACCTGTTAACTCAAAGATGCCAACTTGGGTGCCCAAGGTGGGTCCAAGTCAATCTTAGTTAACTGAAACATATCTCTCCACCAATTCATGCAAAAATTATGCATGATTGATTATCCCCACTTAACTAAATCTATGCACCTGTTATTTTTTTATGCAATTGAAGTCATTAGTCATGCAATTCAAGTCAACTGAAGTCAACTAGAATTAAACTCAAACTAACTACATGCAATTGAAGATAATTGAACCATCACTGAACTGAATTAAACTCCACTCATGTAAATATCAATCCCTAACTTGTAGGATCTTTACATGCATTACTAAAGTGTTATCAATCCTCCAAACAATTAAATTAAGCAAGGTGGGTTTTGCCTTCCATGTGGGCTCCCCATGTGCTCCTATTTTGTAGGAGCTCTTCTTGGGCATCCCCACATGTTCCTCTTATTTAGGAATAATTATAAATGTCAATTTACATGTTCATTTCATTCAAATTTAATCTCTTTCTAATCTTAGTGTTGGGGAACACTTTCCAAGGACTTAGGAGATACATGAAATATGTTTAGGATTGCAATTAAATGGAATCCTATTCCCAACATTCTCCCACTTGACATTATACATTGCAATTATTCTAAACAAGGAATCATCATTATAAATCAAGTATAGAACTCAAGGTCAATGGCCTTCCTGAACCAAGAGAACTTATCTACAGGAATTGGTTTCGTAAGATAATCTGCAACATTGATCAAAGTGTCAAATTTATCAATCAATACCTTCCCACTCTCAACCATTTATTGCACAAATTGATACTGAACATCAACATGCTTAGTATGAGCATGATACATAGGATTTTTGGTTAAACAAATAGCACTTTGACTATCACATTCAAGTTTAATTTTCTTGCAATTAAAACCAATACCTTTCCCAAGTCTTTGTAACCAAACTGCCTCTTTAGAGGCATGTGTAGCAGCCATGTACTCTTCTTCTATGGTAGAAAAAGCAACCATGTGATGCCTCTTACTCATCCAAATAACCATATCTCCAATCAAAGTAAACACAACCACTTGGCTACCTCTGAATGTCCAGGTCTCCTGCCTAATCTGAATCAACAAAACCTTGTATGCCCAATGATTTGTGCATAATATCAATATCATTAGCACCATGATAAACCAAACAATAATAAGAAGTACCTCGTAGTTATCTAAACACCCTCTTAACATAAGTCCAATGTTCTTTACTAGGGTTAGACAACAACCTACTTAGAACTCCCACTGCTTGGGCAATATTTGGTCTCGTATAGACCATTGCATACATCAAACTACCAACTGCATTAGCATATGGAATTTCAGACATTTCCTCATGATCAAAATTAGATTTAGGACTCATGTATAAACTTAACTTCGTGCAAAATTGTAAAGGAATATTAATTGGTTTTCTATCCTGCATGTTAAACCATTTCAAAATAGTATCAACATAGTTGCTTTGACTTAAGCAAATATTTTTGTTACCTCTATCTCTATTGATCTCCATACCTTGATGGGGAGACTTACCTTTCAAGAGAACTCTTGCTCTTCCCAAGACCTATTATCTGGTCTTCTTAGGGTATTCCTCTCTACCCTATTTAGGGATCTCTCCTAAACCCCTCTCACCTCATAAGACTCTCCACCAATTTCAAATTCTTCTCCATTACTCTCAATTAACCACTAGGCTTCCCTGGGCTCCAAACTGACCAAAAGTGTCCTAACCACTCCAGGGGCTAGGAAAGGATATTCTACTATCTCTTTGTTGATTTGACACCTCAATGATCCATCTCATTGGATTCTTTGACCATTCTCCCATCGCTTTCTTGAAAAACTCCAGTTTAGGCCTTGTAGCCTTTTGCCCCAACTAGGCCTCCTAGAACCCATTTTCTTGGCTTTTCTCAAAAACGGTCTTAACAACCCCTAATTTTTTTTTGATATTATTTCTATTGGTACCCTAGGCTTCAAAATTTACCAAGTTTAAGGTCTCCCAAATGGCCGTTCATATGACTGTCCTCATACCTCCCTAATTTCAAGGGTTTTAGCTCCTTTTTCCAACTTTGAGGGCTTCAATGGCCTCCTCAACTCTCCTCCTCGCACAAATATGTCTGGAATACATGTTACCACACTCCCATTCTCTTGATTTGCACAAACCAGTCCATTTAGCAACTTTCTTTATTGCTGTCCTCTCCAAGCCACTAGCCAAAATGCACTTGCACTTGCTTAGTGCTTGATAGTTTCTTCACTTCCCCTACAAACAAAGACTCCTAAACCTGTATGTAAATTACTTACACAGTCCCTAGCTTTATTCCAAGTGGCCATTGAGAGGAAAGCGACGGGAATTCAAGTGGGACTCATTATTCACAAAACTGGCCCAAACCGCCAGTGAGTCCAAAAACCCAAAAACTTGCAAAACCTTAACCAGTTGGTCTAAATGACTAATCTAATGCTAGGTACAGTAAGTAAATGACATAAATGAAACACTCAAAGCATAATATTAGTCCTTTCAATCCATTCTTGACTGGATGAAGGATCAAACACAAAAATGCACTCAAAAGTTGCTTGATAGGGAGGTTGGATGAAACAATCACTGTTTCATGCTCTGGGTCTTGCTTGGAAGACTTCTAGAGTGTTGCACTCCACCACTTGAAACCTATAGGACCTCTTCATTCTTAGGGTCCCCTTGTTTCTCCTTTCCAACCCAACTATCAACTTAGATCCTCCTACCAAGTCAAGTCTTGGTGCAATCTTGCAACTCTAACCTTAGCCCTTAATCCACCCTAAAGGCTACAATACTCCTAAACCTTGAATTTAGCTTTGCAGGGGTGTAAAGGTGTTTCTAATGACTTAAATCCATCCTATTTTTGTTCTTGAGGGTCCACTTGAATCCATTCCTTAGTTGCTTCCAGTAAACCCTCATTTAGGCCTAAAAAGGCTACTAGCCCTAGGAGCCCCAATTAGGCCTCCTTCTCCGAGAAAACAGGTTAGTTCTCAAAACTTTCCAAAGAACACCCAAATATTTTCTTGGGATTCCTGGTTCAAATTGCCACCTCTCAATGATTTTTGGGGTCTTGGGTCTCAGCTATCCGTACAACGCCCTAACTTGAAAATGAGCCAAAAGTAGGTCTTTTAAGCCCTTTCTTGGCTGCTCTCAAACTATTAAGTATTCCTCCATGCTATATCTTGGAAAGACACTTATCTGACTTCTCCAAGCAGCAATTTGTGAAGGCATTGACACCCCTACAAATCAAGTGCTCTGCACTAAGGTCTTCCCTAGCCGAACTCTTCCTGGCTTGCCTAGGGCAAGACTTCCACAGTAGCTCCTATATTTTCAAAAGCCCTAAGCCATACCATATGTACATACATGGAGTATAGTCACTATTCCCAAAGGGTCGTACAATTTGTACGGTGGGAAAGTGAACTAACACTCCATTTTCATAAAAACTGTCTGGTTCAGACCAACAACAGTATAAAAAACAAACTAATCACAAACCAATGCTTGAAACTGAGTAAAGAACCTATCTAAAACCACACAATGCTTGAAAAAAAAATACACTACATCCTACATAAATTAAAGTTCCATGGTCAATCCTTTAAAACCTCACTTCAATGCAAAAATAAAAAAATTCTCTTTCAAACACAATTGCTTTTCTTGAATTCACAAAACTTCAAAACATAACAAATGCTTCCAACCCTACTCCACTGTTGAGGCATTCCATGAATAGGGTCCCTAAAATAGTTATCCTCTTCCTTGGGCTATTCTTGGCTGCTTGTAGCGCCAATTGAGCAACATTTGCAAATATTGTGCAAGAATTCCTAAAAATCCTAAACCTTATTTTGAGCTAGAACCTAATGATACCTATTCTATGGTCAACATGACCTTCATCTGATCAAAATCCAACCAAAAATTCCATTAAGGCTTACATCCAAATGAACTAAAGTTGATTGCTTAGTTGTCCTAGACAAGACTGTCCTAGACAGACCTTCTAAATAGCCTATGGTGATCTATGGGTGCTCCTGCACCATTCTGCCCCCCTCTGCACAAATACTAAGGAATGTGGGGAGAGATCAGAGATAAATCAATACCCTGCTTCTTGAACTGAGCTTCATCCACCATGTAGCCTCAGATTCTAGTTTGTCCTTCCATTTGATGAGATGTTGCATGTATTCTTTATGCCGGGTAGACTTCTTCACCCTTGATTCCAAGATCCTCTCTGCTTGTAGCTTGTATTTAGGAGGTAAGGCTATGTTACTCACATCCTTCAAGAAATCCACACTTTTCTGATCCAAGTCAATGACTAGTCCTTTATACCTGATCAAATCAACCACATTAAATACTGGTGAAATGCCTAGGTCTGTAGGGAGCTCCACCTTGTAAGCATTCTTTCCATACTTGGCTAATAGCTAACATGGTCCCACTCTCTTCATCTGCAACTTGGTTGATGTTCCTTTCTGCAACCTATATTTGTTGAGATGGACCATGACATAGTCCCCTACTGCAAATTGTAGATCTTTCCTAGACATATCCACCTTAGCTTTCAGCTTGTGAGTAGCCTCTGTAATTATTTTCTTCACTTGCTCCTGAATCTCCTTCATGGTTTGAGAGAAATATTCAACATGGCCACTCCTACGCTCCATAGCTCCTAAATCTCTAAGTTCACACACACCTCTTGGGTGCATTCCATACACTATTTCAAAAGGACTTCTGCCTGTGGTCTAATTCACACTGTCATTGTAGGCATATTCAGCTTGTGATATGACCAAGTCCCATGTCTGTCCATACTCCTTGGTTAGGCATCTGAGAAGGTTACCTAACACTCTATTTATCACCTCAGTTTTTCCATCTTTCCGAGGATGGTAGGCTGATCCAAAAGACAAGTTAATACCTAATCTACTCCATAGAGTCTTCCAAAAATGACTCATGAACTTCACATCCCTGTCTGAGACAATGCTCAATGGCAATCCATGGATCCTCACAATCTCTTTGAAGAAAAGATGAGAAATATAGCTAGCATCATGGGTGGTCTTGCAAGGAACAAAGTGACTCATCTTACTAAACCTATCTACCACCACATAGACGCTATCAAACCCTGTCTTAGTCTTAGGGAGTCCTACCACAAAGTCCATGCTAATACATTCCCATGGTCTATTGGGAATGGGTAGAGGTTGATACAAACCTGAATTGCTAGCTCCCCCCTTGGATTTCATACAAACTACACACTGTTCCACATACCTTCTGACATCCCTTGGAAACTTGGGCCAATAATAGAACCTATGCACTAGTTCCATTGTCTTGTTGATACCAAAATGACCACTAAGACTACCATTGTGCTTCTCCTGGATAAGATTCTCTCTCATTGAACCTTTTGGAACACATAACTGATTCCCCTTGAATAAAAGTCCACTATGCAATGTATACTCTGAGAATTAACTATGAAAGTGATTCTCAAAATCAGAACATACCTTATATGCCTCTGAGAAGTCTTCATCTTCTCCATAGAGATCCTTGAAACTCTCTATCCCAATGCTCTTCATTTGTATCTCTTGTACTATTAGCAACCTCCTACTTAATGCATCTGCCACCTTGTTCAACTGTCCCTTCTTGTGTTTGATGGTAAATGTGAAGGCTTGGAGGTACTCCATCCATTTCAAATGTCTATTTCTCAACTTCTCTTGTGTGTTGATGTAGCTAAGTGCCTGGTTATCAGTAAACACTATAAAATATTTAGGTAGGAGATAATGCCTTCACTTTCTAAGTGATTGTACTAGAGCATATAGTTCTAGGTCATAAGTAGAATAATTTTGTTTAGCTTCATTGAGCTTTTCACTAAAGAAAGCTATAGGTCTGCCTTCTTGGCTTAGTACTCCTCCTACTGCAATTCCACTTGCATCACATTCCATAGTGAATAACTTATCAAAACTACGTAGTAAAAGGATGGGTTGAGTTGCCACTTCTTGTTTCAGTTTCTCAAAACCCTTCTCTGCTTCAAGAGTCCATTTGAACTTAGTTTTTAGGCCACCTTTGATTGTATCAAGTACTGGTGCACATATGCCACTAAAGTTCCTTATAAACTTCCTATAAAATTGAGCTAACCCATGAAAACTCCTTACATCTATCCTGGTGGTTGGTGTAGGCCAATTTAGGATAGCTTCCACCTTGCTTGGGTCCATCTTCAATGATCCTTGGGATACTACAAACCCCAAATACACAAGCTCTTATTTGAAGAATTCACACTTTTCTAAGTTGATGGCTAACCTCTCCTCCTGCAATCTTTTAAGAACCAACTCCACATGCTTCAGATCTTCTTCTGCTGTCTTGCTAAAGATGAGTATATCATCTAGATATACCACCACAAATAACCTTGTGAAGTTCTTAAGCACTTCATTCATGAGCCTCATGAATGTACTAGGGGAATTTGAGAGACCAAATGGCATAACTCTCCACTCATATAACCATTTAGTTGTCTTAAAGGCTATCTTCCACTCATCCCCCTCTTTGATTCTTATCTGATGGTATCCACTCTTGAGATCCAACTTGGTGAAATACTGAGCTCCTCCAAGAAAATCCATCAAATCCTCAATCCTAGGAATAAGGAACCTATATCTGATTGTAATTCTATTTATAGCCCTAGAGTCAGTGCAAAGTCTCCACTTACCACCTTTCTTGGTTACTAAGACCACTGGTACTACACATGGACTGATGCTCTTCCTAATCAGTCCTTGGTCTAACAACTCCTGCACTTGTCTAGCTACTTCTAGGTTCTGATCTGGCGCAAGCTTGTAAGCTACTTTGTTTGGCAGTGAATCCCCTGGTATGAAGTCAATCTGATGACCGATGGCTCTCTTTGGAGGTAAAGTTGCTAGTGTTCCATCACTGACTATGTCCTTGAACTGTTCAAGTAACTTCTGGACTGCTCCTAGTATGACTATTTTCTTAGTCTTATCTTCCTCCTTGGGTTGCACCATGACCACATATCCTTCCCCTCCTTGTTGTAGAGTGTTGATTAACTCCTTAACACTACTTAACAAGACACTAGGGGTCTTTGATTGTCCTTCTTCCCCATCTGACAGTGACTGTAGTTTGAATGTCTGTCCATCCTTCTTGAATGAGATATTGTTCTCCTTTCCATCATAGATGGCTCCTCTATCATACTGCCATGGTCTGCTCAATAGAAGATGGCATGCATCCATGGGAAACACATCACAAATCAACTTGTCCTTGTACCCTCCAATGGAAAACTCCATCGTGTCTGCTCATTTACAAGAACACTCTGCCCTTTGTTCAACCATGTCACCTTGTAAGGGCTAGTGTGGGGTACTTTCTCCAACTTCAACTTCCTCACTACCTCCTCAGAGATAATGTTATTAGTAGACCTTGAATCCACTATAACCTTGCACACCTTTCCAAGTATTTTGCATCTTTCCCTGAATAAGGCTCTCCTTTGCTTTGGCTCTTCTTTGACTGGTTGTCTAATTAGAATCCTGCTAAACATCAAGTTCTCCCCCATTTCTAACTCAATATGACTAACCTCTAGTGACTTGACACTCATAGTTTCTTCTTGAGCATATGCTACTCTCTTTTCTGTATTTGAATAAGATGATTTCTTTGGGCACCTATAAGCTGGATGACCTACTTGACCATAGTTGTAACACTTCATACTAGCAAAGTATGAGTTACTTCTGCCTGCTCCTCTTCCTCTATTTGAACCTCCTTGAGGTCCTCTACCTCTTCCATAGCCTCCTCTAGAAGTTGTTTCACTTCCATGCTCTGTGAATTTAGACTCTCCCTGACTTCTTTGTTCAGTCCCTCTACCTTGGTATCCACCTCTATGTCCTCTTTGATCTCTGCCTTTACCTTTGTTCTTAGAAGCCTGGTCTTGTTTCCTCTTACTCCTCTCTTCAATATTTATAGCCAATTGATAGAATTGGTGCACTGTTTTGGGACTTAGAAGAGTCATCTCCTCTTGAATGTTCCACTTCAAACCGTTAAGGTATCTAGCCACCTTAAGACTTTCATCCTTAGAAACATTAGACCTCATGCAAAGTTTTTGAAACTCCTTCGTATAGGAATTTACATCTTGGTCTCTTTGTCTCAAGCTCTGTCTTTTCTTGTGCAACTGAATTTCATAATCATCTGGCATGCATGCTTCTCTCACTTTGGCAACCATTCCCTTCCAAGTAGAAATAGGCTTCTTGCCTTGCTTTTCCCTCTCTATCTGAATAAACTTCCACCATGTCAAGGCAAAACCTCTCAATCTTGATTTGGCCACCTTTACCTTCTGTTCTTCAGTATCTCCATCACACTCAAAATGGTTTTCCATTCCCTCTATCCAATCCATGACTAAATCAACTTCCATTTTCCCACTAAACAGTGGTATGCCTTCAGGCACTTTTCCACTCAGAGCCTTCAATGCCTTCAAGAACGGCTCTTCTTGCAAAATAGGGTCAGGTTTAGGGATCTTGTCTTCCTCTGCAACCTCTTCTCTCTTGGGTACCCTGCCTTCCAACCTATCATTGACCTCATCGGTCTTGGTTTGCACATTATCCATTGCTTGCTCAAGTTGAGAAATTCTTTCCCTCAATAGCCTATTGTCTTCCTCTTGTTCTTCGACCTTCTTGGCCAATTCTGCATTTGTCACCATGTCTATAGAACCACTAGACTCAATCTATGACATATATTATTCTATCCCAAATCTTTTGCTGCTCTGATACCAATCTGATAGAGAGGTTGGATGAAACAATCACCGTTTCATGCTCTGGGCCTTGCTTGGAAGACTTCTAGGGTGTTGCACTCCACCACTTGAAACCTATAGGACCTCTTCCTTCTTAGGGTCCCTTGGTTTCTCCTTTCCAACCCAACTATCAACTTAGATCCTCCTACCAAGTCAAGTCTTGGTGCAATCTTGCAACTCTAACCTTAGCCCTTAATCCACCCTAAAGGCTACAATACTCCTAAACCTTGAATTTAGCTTTGCAAGGGCGTAAAGGTGTTTCTAATGACTTCAATCCATCCTATTTTGGTTCTTGAGGGTCCACCTGACTCCATTCCTTAGTCGCTTCCACCAAACCCTCATTTAGGCCTAAAAAGGCTACTAGCCCTAGGAGCCCCAATTAGGCCTCCTTCGAGAAAACATGTTAGTTCTCAAAACTTTCCAAAGAACACCCAAATATTTTCTTGGGATTCTTGGTTCAAATGCCCACCTCTCAATGATTTTTGGGGTCTTGGATCTTAGCTGTCCGTACAACGCCCTAACTTGAAAATGAGCCAAAACTAGGTCTTTTAAGCCCTTTCCTGGCTACTCTCAAACTGTTAAGTATTCCTCACATCAGATGGATTGATGGAGCTTCCTCCTCTAGGCTATATCTTGGAAAGACACTTATATGACTTCTCCAAGCAGTAATTTTTCAAGGCATTGACACCCCTGCAAATCAAGTGCTCTGCACTAAGGTCTTCCCTAGCCAGACTCTTCCTAGCTCGCTTAGGGCAAGAATTCCATAGTAGCTCCTATATTTTCAAAAACCCTAAACCCTACCATATGTACATACATGGAGTCTAGTCACTGTTCCCAAAGGGCTGTATAATTTGTACGGTGGGAAATTGAACTAACACTCCATTTTCACAAAACTGTCTGGTTTAGACTAGCAACAGTATAAAAAACAAACTAAGTACAAACCAATGCTTGAAATTGAGTAAAGAACCTATCTAAAACCACACAATGCTTGAAAAATAAATACACTACATCCTACATAAATTACAGTGCATTGGTCAATCCTTTAAAACCTCACTTGAATGCAAAAATCAGAAAATTCTCTTTCAAACACAATTGCTTTTCTTGAATTCACAAAACTTCAAAACATAAAAAATGCTTCCAACCCTACTCCAATGCTGGGGAATTCCATAAATAGGGTCCCTAAAATATTTATCCTCTTCCTTGGGCTCTTCTTGGTCGCTTGTAGCTCCAATTGAGAAACATTTGCAAATATTGTGCAAGAATTCCTAAAAATCCAAAACCTTATTTTGAGTGAGAACCTAATGATACCTATTCTATGGTCAACATGACCTTCATTTGATCAAAACCCAACCAAAAATTCCATTAAGGCTTACTTCCAGATGAACTAAAGTTGATTGCTTAGTTGTCCTAGACAAGACTATCCTAGACAGACCTTCTAAACAACCTATGGTGATCTATGGGTGCTCCTACACCATTGTTGAAGTCCAATCACACAAAAATGCTCTCCAAGTCTCAATTCGTGAAAATGAACTTCCAACCCAAGTATTAGGGTTTGGATGACCTTATATACCTTTCTCCCATGTGCTAGGACCCTTGGATCAGACTTAGAAGAACATTAATGCTATTTTTCAACTATTAGGCCAAATTGCCAAGGCAACATTGCCAAACTGCTCAAATTGCCAAGATTTGTCTAGGAACCCATAAAGTTCAAGAATCTAAGACAAAACTACCCTAACACACTCTCAAAAAAAACCTAGGGACTTTATATCATAGTCCTTATTCCATTTTGTTGTTGGCTAGAACCACCTACAAGCCAAAAATCACTAAGATCTTCCAAAAGACCTTAAGGTGCTCCTACACCAAAGGATATATTTTGTAGCCCCTAGATCTTTCATCTCAAATGTGCTAGAGAGTTGTGCTTTCAATTCTTTGATCATTACCTTTTTGTTACCAATAAACAATATGTCATCAACATACAAGATAATAATTAAATGTTGACCATCAATAACTTTTATGTAAACACAATGATCTTCCTCACTCCTAACATAACCAATTTTCAATGCAAAAGCATCAAAATTCTAGTACCACATTCTTGGTGACTATTTCAATCGATATAAAAATCTCTTTAACCTGCAAACCAATTCTTCATTTCCTATTACAACAAAACCATTAGGTTGCCTCATATAAATCTCCTCATCAAGATCCCCATGCAAAAAAGTAGTTTTCACATCCATTTGCTCTATCTCAAAATCATAAGCAACAACAATAGATAAAAAGAATCTAATAGAAGTTAATTTAGCAACAAGAGAGAATATTTCATTAAATTCAACTCCCTCTCTCTGGGAGTATCCCTTGGCTACTAATCTATCCTTGTACCTTTCAAGATTACCATCTGCTCCAATTTTCTTTTTAAAGATCCATTTGACAACCAGTGGCCTTTCTTCCTTTGGGAAAACTCTCAAGATCCCATGTGTCACAAGTATCCAAGGACACCATTTCCTCATGCATAGCTTGTGACCAAAGCTTGTTCTCATATGAAGACAAAGCTTCCCTATAAGATCTAGATTCATCATTAGTACTCATCAAATTAAATATACAACATAAATTAGGTGGGCTATACCTATAAGTGGGATTCCATTGTATTGTGGAACTTCTCAAAGAAGGTTCTTCTTATTTCTCAATATGCTCATCATGAGCATCTATCTCAGAAGAACTTTGTGAACTCTCCTCATCCAATGCATCCAATTGTTCAACATGTGCATCTTCATGCTTCTCAGTATTTATCTCAAAATGCACTATTCAAGAAGTATCCTTCTCCTGTGGTTGTTCTTCTCCTGAATAAGCTCTAAATTCCCTGAAAATCACATCTCTAGATAAAGTAATTTTTTGGGTTAGAGGATTCCAAAGCTTGTAACCTTTTACATTTTCACCATAACCTATGAATATGCATTTTTGTGCTTTTGGATCCAACTTAGATCGCTTTTCGTTAGGCACATGAACACAATCCTCATAAACAAAGATCCTTAAATGTGCAACACTAGGTTTCCTACCTAACCACATGTCATAAGGAGTTTTATCTTCAATAGATGAACTAGGAGATCTATTGATTAAATAACAAGAAGTACTTACAACTTTGGCCCAAAGGCACCAATCTAGCTTAGCACTACTTAACATACTCCTAGCTCTTTCCATTAAGGTTCGGTTCATCCTTTCTGCTACTCCATTTTTTTGAGGTGTATATGGAGTAGTTTTCTGTCTAACAATTCCTGCATGCTTACAATAATCATCAAATTCCTTAATATTCACCACCATTATCTGATCTCAACACTTTTATCTTATGATCTGATTGTTTCTCAACCAAAGCCTTAAATTCTTTAAACTTATTAAACACTTCATATTTTTTATGCATAAAATAGATCCAAGTGTATCTTGAGACATCATCAATAAATGTGACATATTATCTAGATTTTCTAATATATTCAATATCCACAGAGTACATTACATCTGAATGAATAATCTCAAATAATCTTTTAGCTTTTTTTGTTCCACTAGGAAATGAAGATCTAGATTGCTTTCCAAACACACAATGCTCACAAAAATCATTTTTGTCAATATTATAAGTAGGAACATCGTCAACCAATTTCTTATCAAGAATGGTCCTAAGACCTTTTTCACTAATGTGGCCCAATCTATGGTGGCACAACATACATGTATTTTCAACTTCAGTTACATTGGTTGATTTATTCAAATTGGAGGTATCAAGCTTAAAAAAAGTCCCAATCCGAGATCCGTTAGCAACCACCATATTCCCTTTCACCAATCTACAACCACCTTTGTCAAATGTCACATGCATTCCAGAATCATTAAACTTAGATACATAAAGTAGATTTCTAGCAAGTCCTGGAATATGCAAAACATCATTAAGGGTCTTCAACCTACCATCACTGAAACACAACTTTATCTCTCATGTTCCCACAACCTTTGTTATGTTATTATCTCCAAAGAAGACATTCCATCCATCATATGCAGTATACTTAGTGAACCACTCCTTGTTAGGAGTCATATGATATGAGCAACTTGAATGAATAAGCCAAGAGTTATCACAAACAGTATTAGAGGAAATGACCAATGTATCATTACTTTCATCCAAGGATTTCTCTGTAGAAGCATCATAACTCTTTTTCTTGCTTTTACAATCCTTCTTTATATGTCTAGGTTTTGCACAATTCCAACACTTTACCTTACTCTTACTAGGGGTTTTAGACCATCCTTTGGACTTACCCTTTCCTTTCTTTTCCCCATTAGGTTCCTTTTCCTTAGGCCTACCTCTTACAAACAAGGCATCTTGGGATCCTGTTTTATACTTCCTCCTCATCTCCTCTGATAGGAGAGTAGGAATTATATTTTCCATCTTATGATCTGCACCACTACCATTGATAGCAACAATTAGATTTTCCCAAGACTCTGGTAAAGAAAAAAGTAACAAAATGCATTTATCTTCATCTTCTATCTTTACATCTACAAATGCTAACTAACTTAGTATCAAATTAAAAGCATTTAAATTATGTGTAACAGAATCACCATCTTTCATCTTTAAAGAATACAACTATCTTTTCTGATACAACTTATTAGTAAGACTTTTGGTTTGATAGATATCACCTATCCTCTTCCACATTTTATATGTGGTAGTTTCAACTAAAACATTCAAGAGAATATCATCATCAAGACATAACCTTATGGTCCCTCTTGCCTTCTTATCAAGCTTAGCCCAATCCTCATCTGACATCGTTG
Organism: Sequoia sempervirens; assembly: GCA_007258455.2. Classification (NCBI taxonomy): domain Eukaryota; kingdom Viridiplantae; phylum Streptophyta; class Pinopsida; order Cupressales; family Cupressaceae; genus Sequoia; species Sequoia sempervirens. The sequence goes on from VDFB02000008.1 coordinate 333,252,480, forward strand.
TAGGTGACTTTGTCTCGTTACAAATAGCTAACCACTGATCTCTCTCTTCAAGGGGATCCTCCATTTTTAGTTTCCACATCTCATAACTAGGTCCATTGAATCTTTCAATATCTAAACAAGTAGAACTCATTGTAACACAATTCTTTTACAAATCATCAATAACAAAATAGTTTAAAAGCTCCCACTACAACCAAAAAACCTTCAAAATTTTAAGAGAAAGGCGTCCCGAACTCTACCCAACCATGAGCTCTGATACCAAATGTTGAAAATGGAGGTAATTATGTAGCTTAAAACTTGTAAAACTATGGGATTGTAGATCTAATTAAGTGTTCTTTGTTACAAATTCTTTGTGTATGATTATCTGTTTAGATCAATTTTACCAATTGTAGAAAGAGACAAAAGATTGTAGAAGAATGAGACAAGAAGATATAAGTGACACAACATATACATGGAGAAACCCTTTCAGGAAAAAACTCCACCACCAGAATCAATAGTGCTCGTATTATTTAACCTTAGAACAATATTACAATAATACTGTATCAATCCTTGATTGATATGCTTTTTTTGCCTTCAACAATCCTTCTTCACAACTTGCAATAAAATCTCATGAAGCTCTCTTCAAATTGCTGCAATTAATAGACAATTATGAGCATTGTAAACTCCAAAGAGGTGATCAAAACAAGAGCACAAAGTAACATGAAGTGAAAACCAAAGTCTCCTTAATTTAGGCACCCCAAATTGAACACTTAACTGATCATTGGTCAAGAAAATATCTTGCAAGCATTACCTCAAATTTGGCACCCAAGAATGGGCCCACTTAACTAAGCCTTGTAAATATCTTTTCATGCAAAAGGTGTTAACTCAAAGATGCCAACTTGGGTGCCCAAGGTGGGTCCAAGTCAATCTTAGTTAATTGAAACATATCTTTCTACCAATTCATGCAAACATTATGCATGATTGATCATCCCCACTTAACTAAATGTATCCACCAGTTATCTATTGTGCAATGGAAGCCATTAGTCATGCAACTCAAGTCAACTGAAGTCAACTAGAATTCAACTCAAACTAACTACATGCAACTGAAGATAACTGAACCATAACTAAACTAAACTGAACTGAACTTAACTGAATTGAACTGATACTGAACTGAATTGAACTAAACTCCACTCATGTAAACATCAATCCCTAACTTGTAGGATCTTTATATGCATTACTGAAGTGTTATAAATCCTCCAAACAATTAACTTAGTTAAGGTGGGTTCCACCTTCCATGTGGGCGCCCCATGTGCTCCTATTTTGTAAGAGCTTTTCTTGGGCATCCCCACATGTTCCTATCATTTAGGAATAATTACAAATGTTAATTTACATATTCATTTCATTCAAATTTAATCTATTTCTAATCCTAGTGTTGGGGAACACTTTCCAAGAACTTAAGAGATACATTAAATATGTTTAGGATTACAATTAAATGACATCCTATTCCCAACAAATTGAAGGGTTGGTTATCACAAATATGGCAACACTTGGACAGGTTGGTGGAATTTTCTATCTCTCACGTGTATAGGGAGGCCAACAAGGTTGTTGATGCATTGGCCAACATGGGTGTGGATCTAGTGTATGACGAAGCAATATTTGATGCATCAAATTTTCCATTCGTGGTGGTAGACTCAGTAAAAAATAATTGGTCTCCATAGGCAGGGATTCCTGTATTGGGACTGGGTAACTAGTACACTTCGTTTTGTAGGCATGTGTGGTGGTTGGTGATGATCGACGGTGGTGTGTCTCTAGTGGCCTGTGGAATTGAAGGCGTTGGAAGGTTTTGTATGGACAAATGGTTGTCCCACCTAACTGCCGTAGGATTTCTCTTTGAGGCAGGACTGGCCTTACTTAATTTTATTCTCTCACCATTTCCTAGTGGATACTTTTGCGACAACTTTAATTCCAAACTGAACTTTTCAGTTGCCCCTCAACTGTTGATAGGGAAATGTGCAGTCATTAGTGTGGATTCATCTCTGTGAAAAAGAATCACAAATGATTTTGTGATCTGCCTTTGGTCTCTTGTTGGTTGGGTGTTGTATACATCTAAAAATGGTCATGATTAAGCTTGTTAATTAATTAAATATGATTTATTTAATTAATTCCCTTAAAGTCATCTACATATAAATAAATCTAATCATTTATTTATATCGTTCATTTTCTAAATTCTTCTACCTTAAATAAATAATTTTATTTAATTATTAACATTTCCATATTCCACTTAATTAAATTAAATAAAATTTCATAATTTATTTATATTTGATTATTGTATTATTCTAAAGTTTAAATATTTTGAATATTTATATAATGGAATATCTTCTTCATCCCACCTTCCACCTTCCGCTTAATTAAATTAAATAAATTTTCATAATTTATTTACATTTAATTATCGTATTGTTCTAAAGTTTGAATATTTTTGAATATTCGAATAATAGAATATTCTCCATCCCATAATCAAATTAAATATTAAATATTTTATTTAATATTTTCCTCACCCTAATTTCATTTCTAAAACATAATTAAATAATTTATTTAATTATGTGGGTTTCCATTTTCGTCTTCATTTCCAAATTAAATAGATATATTTTATTTAATTTCTAACTCATGCTAAACTCACCCTTCCAAATTCTCAACTCATCCTCTGAAATGGAAGTTTCCCTTCGAAACTCAATGACATAAATTGACGGAAAACGGAAACCTTCCATCTTCTCTCCACTTTCGAAAATCTCCCACCGTCCGTTCAAGCAAGCTTAATCTGGTCCGTCGATCGAATCAGCCAATCGAATCCCTTCGAAAAATCTATAAAAGCCCATGCAAATCCAAGCCTTGGTTAATCATCCACATTTACATGCACACACTCACCTTTGTACAACTACGCATTTGCACAACCATACTTTCAATTAGCTTATGCATTCACATCATTTTTCAGCATCACAACCATACTTGCATTTTAGCATAGCTTTTGCATTTGGCATAGTTTGCACACTTTAAAATCTCGTTCTTTAGCTGTCATTTTGTTGAGTTTGATCTGCTGGTCTAAGAGCCATTCGAAACCAACAAAATGCTAGAGTTAGAGGAAGATAAGATGATTTTTGGAAGTTGCTATCATGGTTTGCATATTTTTGTTTCTTTTTCAACTTCTTTGATTTAATGTCTTATTATTATGTGTTTGATTTTAATTTAAATTGACTCAATATTTCACACACACATAAAATGGCGCCCACCATGGGGCTCGAACCCACGAATTTAACATTTTCTACAAGTTTCTGTTGACAGTTTCCGCGTTCTGGAATCGAATTTTTAGAAAAAATTTGGCGTTTACGCGCATTCGAAATTTCCTGAGGCACATACGGGGTTTCCATTTTTTGTTTTGCAGGATTCTGGAGCGCATATTGTGATTGTTTAGGTGCATACCGTGACTGTTTAAGGACATCTAGTATCTGTTTAGGTGCATCTAGAATCTGTTTAGGTGCATACAGTGACTTTCTTTTTGGCACACATTAACTATTTTTAGAGCCTATAAATATTTTTTGTGGTGCATTTAGAGTCTATTCCAGCACATTTAGCTTATGTTTCGACGCATTTAGTTTCTGTTCTGGCACATTTGGTTTCTGTTTCGGTGCATTTAGTTTTTGTTCCGGCGCATATATCTTCTGGTGCATATAGCTTTTATTCGGGCGCATATAAATTGTAACAAAAACATAGAATTCTGAGTCTGACGCCTTCCACAGACGTAATTCTTTTTTTCCTTTTTCTAAATTTTAAAATGAAGCAATCCGAGGGTAGCCACATCTGGATAAAATGAAGCAATCTAGGATAGTCAGCAAATAATGATCTTGCAGTTAAAATTGAACAAACTTTTTTTTAGTGAAGCAATATCTTCACTTAGATTAGATCATTGTAATTTGGGGTTTAAAAAGAACATCTACTTGCTTTGAATGTGGCAATAGGTCTATGCTCTCCCCTTAACTGGGTGATCAAAATACCAGACTTGCCTTTTTAGCTTTCATACAATTTTATTGTTTCAATTACATCCTTTAGAGAGCTTTCCGTAGTGGGAAAAAGTACTCACCCTACTGGAACGACTCAAGTGGGTTCAAGCTAAAGCCAGGCTATTCCGCCCCACTATAAAATTTAAAGAAAATCTAGGGAAACCCTCTTTTTTCGGTAGTGTGCAAGATAACCATCCCCAAAGCCTTTGTTCTAAAGGTTGGGAGGTCTCCTGAGGGAGTTTATTATTGCCGCACCGAATGGAAATCCTTACTACGAACCTAGTGTAGTGGCCAGCCGAAGTCAGTTTCTGAACATTCTAATAATCATAGTGCAAGGGGAGGGAAGAATCTGGCCCCAAGATACTCACCATATAACTACCAAGGACCATTTTCTCAGGGGATCCGGTATCCACTTCCGTAACTCTGAGTACGCGCTTGGAAAAGACAAAAACACGGGCGCCCTTTCGGGGGCGACACGGCTATGTGAGTCGATGCAGTTCTAAGATGTGGGCCATTGATTACTAGAATGACCTACTTGAGCATTAAGAGTGAGTCTTTCTGAAGTGTCTTTCATGTGCAAAACCTGTGAAAACATTTTCTTGATCAAACACTTCATGTTAGTATAGGGATTTAAGAACAATTGTTTTCAAAAATGTTTGTTGTGTCTTCCATTACATTAATTCAAATAAAGAGATCATCCAAAATGAACATGAAGAACAACAACTGAAATCACTCAAAATTTTTTCATATCATTGATCCAATAACATTCCCAATATCTTTCCCATGCTTAGAGATTGGAGATCAACAAAAATTTCCAAGAAATCAGTGTCCAAGAGAATCAGAAAACCCAAGAAACCATTAGGATACAAGAAAACAATGCAAAAGAGAAAATTCTTGTACAAAAGTTGACAAGTCTTGCTTCACTACCGAGGATTTCTTCATAGATACCAAGAATTTGTTAGAGGATTCACTAATGAGTATGTTGTAGATCCCTTAGATTCTCGAGCTTATTATCAGAGATTAGCTCTATCACAATGACATAATCATAATCAACCTCTTGAATTTGACAACATACCACAACCTTCTATAGAATATCCTTCACATCCCAATCAAATCATTCAGTGATTTTGGAACTTTTCTTCAAAAACAAAGATCAAAACTTTAAGAAGTGCATCTCTCAAACAACTTTCTAATTTTTGGTTCAACTTCCCCAACATGATTTTGAAATCCTTCATCAATTGGAAGCCACAATCAATAAATTAAGAGCATCCATGATCATATCATAAGATTCCGCATCTTATCAGATCATCATCATCGCACTTGTCAAAACTAGGATCTAAGTCTAGAAGAATTTTCAAAATCATATGCCTATCTTCACAAGATCCCAATTCAATAAATTGAAGGACAAAATTCAACAAGAAGGACATACTCAAAGCATTCAAGAAGAGGGTGAAAGCAGCAATCCTCTTTACATCATGAATCGTAATCCACTTTTTGACAAAGATTCAGATAATAGAGAAGAAAATCCATTTCACCAATACAAAGACATGAACAAAACACAGATAGATAGTGATGAGGAACAAGATGAGGAATGTCTTAGAGAGGCTGAGCAAGATCCAAAATTCCATAAAGCCATTGAAAAGATCTTGCAGTGAGATGAGGAAAAATATTTTCGCTATCTAGCCGAACAAGGGGCTAAATTGCCTCATGACTTTAATACTGAAAACTTGAAAAATAAACCTAAAGAGACACCCCTTTCTGATCTTAGTGCTTTGACCCAACAAATCAAGGCACTTCAAGGACAAGTTAAAGAATTACAAGGGGGAACAACCACAAAGAAATACACTCTTGAGGACATTTGTGCTTATCCTTTTGACCGAAGTCTAAACATGATCCCTTTTCCCAAGCATTGTGAAATGCCAAAATTTTATTGCTATAATGGGAAAACGGATCCAATTGATCACGTTAGAGAATTCAAGAACATGACATTGGAATTTGCTCACGAAGATACTTACTTGCTGCGATTGTTTCCTAGGAGCCTTGGAGTTAACTCTATGGAATGGCTATCTAAGATTACACCTCCCGTCAAGACATTCGAAGAATTGATCAACTTATTCATATCACAATATGCTTACAACATACAACACCCGATCACCATGATAAATCTTTGTAAAGTTGCACAAAAACCTGGCGAATCCTTCATTATGTTTCTTTAGAGATGGAGAAGAATGTTTGCCAGATATCCACGTCCTATTCCTGAAAAGGAAAAGATGGTTACTTTCATTAACAATTTAAATTCAAAAATGAGCTATCATTTGAACTTACATTGTCCTCCTTTTGAAAAAATGATTGAAGATTCCATAATCATCAAAAATGCATTGGTCAAAAGAGGAATAATCAAACATGACAAAGAAAATCCTAGCTCATCTAACCATCACAATAATCAAGACAAGTCCAAATTATGGACTCACAACAAAAACATGGTGAATGATGGTGTTGTTGATGCAAATCATGCCTCGACCAAGCCATTTGTCCTCAACACTCCAAACACTCGCAACAACAATGTCAACTCAATTGCAAATCACAGAAATAATCCTCCTCCTCCGAGGAACAATACAAATCAAAACTCTACTCCCAATCAAGGGACTTCCAACAACCAAGGTTACCGAGGACCCAATAACAATCACAATTCTTTAGGGAACACCTCGAATTCAAATCCCAAGAGATTTTCATTCTTCTCTAGTAGAAGAACTTTCACCCCACTAGGTCAATCTATAGAATCAACATTCAAAGAGTTGATGGCCAAAAATGTCATTACTTTACCGCCTCAATGAAATTATGAACCTAGTGTAAAGCCTCCATCATGGAATGAGGCATACTATTGTGATTATCATCGGTGTAAAGGTCATCGCGCAAATAATTTCCAAGCCTTGAAGAATGCCATTCAAGACTTAATCAACAATGACATCATCACAATAGAAGGAAATCAACAAACCAACGCAGACCACCAAGCATTTCACAATCCTTTGCCCAATTATCAAAAGGGTGAGTCTTTTGGAAAGAATGTGAATCATATCCATGATGATCATATAATCAATCATCTCTATGCAGACGACGAGCGGGTCAGTGTCATTAAAGTCAACACGAAGGTGGAATATAGAGAAGTCAATGCAACAACAAGAGCGCAAGCTAAAGTTGTCTTAAAAGGTGCCTCTTCAAAATCCATTAAACCTCCACCTCAACATCAATATGATTTGGTCAATAAGCTTCAGAAAACCCCCACTCAAATTTCTATTCTGGAACTATTGAAGATTTCTCTAGCTCATAAGGAAATTCTTGGAAAAGCCCTCGTTGAAACTAATGTATCCACTGATCTGGATGTGAACCAATTTCAAGCCATGGTAGGGCACCTGTCCTCACCCACTTTCCTTTCATTCTTTGAAAAAGATGATGTTTCCATAACTCATCCCCATAATTCATCATTGTACTTAGAAGTCATGGTTCACAAGTTTTGTATTAGACGAGTTCTGATAGATGGAGGTGCTGGTTTGAACATCTGTACTATGAAGTTGGTTAAAGCTTTAGGATTTTCTGAAGATTCCATTGATTTCAGAAGAAAGATTACCATAAAAGATAATGATGATGAAGAAAGAGCATCCAAGGGTTTGATCATGCTGCCAATCAGAGTAGGTCCTGTTATTAAGAATACTTTCTGTCAAGTCTTGGACCATGATCTTGCAAATAACATCCTATTGGGTCGTCCATGGATCCACGACATGCAAGCTATCTCATCAACCTATCATCAATGTCTTAAGTTTCCTTATGATGGACAGGAAATCACAATACTTACTGATAATTCCAATATTCAAACTTGTGCCAACATAAAAGCCAGTCAGGATACTTTGGTTCCTAATAATCGAGAAGCTCATGCTAGTACCTCTCTGAAGATTGACACACAAATCGGTCAATTGACCAATAGTTTTGACAAAAAGATGAAATTCAAGGATCATGGAGTTGGGGAATACTCTCTTTGTCTTGCCAATCTACCTACATCACCTCGATCACATGGACATTCGTTTATTAGGGAACATCAAATATCAACAGCATCAACGTCAAAACAACCATCAATAGAGCCAATCACAAAAATTAATGGACAATTCATCAAAGAAAAATTCCCCATGGAAAATCCTGAGGATACAAAAATTCTAAACTGGCTCTATAAAGATGAAGATGAAGCAGTCTCTAATGTAAAATTACCCATAGATAAATATGGAAAAGGGTACTCAATCATGCAGAAGATGGGCTATGACAAAGGTCCTATTTGAAAAAGGAAGGAAGGAGTAGTTGAACCCATTCACCTCCGTGGACTTGCTGCAAAAGAGAAAATTGGATTAGGTTATGATACTCACTCCAAAGAAAGCACATCCAAACAACTGCATGGCACTGTCTTCACATTACAAGAAGGCTCAGATTCATGAGAAGCATGTTTGGTAACAGTTCAGAACTTTTTGGATAACAATTTTGACACAGACTTTGCTGAATATGAATGGGACACCATTTATAATAATGAATTCTGGAGGGACAAAGAGGTTGATGTAATACACCAATACGCCCCAGCTCTAAATGAAGGTGAAGGGTCAGGGTCCCAACCACAAGAATCTGAACCAAAAATCAACTATGATTCTAGTGATACTGAGTCAGATCTAAAAAAATAAGACTATCACGAGGACAGTATCATCGTTGACCCACCTCATACATCAGATCCTAAAGACCACTCCGTTATTACCATAACCATAGCCGATTTCACACAACCTGATGATCCAATACCTTTAATTTATCCTAATCTCATTGATTGGGATTCAACCGAACCTATCGATATACCTATGTTTCCAAGTGATGAAGCTATTGTAAACTTCCTTTCCATAGATGATACGAATGATTGTTGCACCAACGATTTTTGACATAGAGTTTTTGATCAGGAGAGTGTCAAGTCTCCCAGTTGCAAAAGTAAAAACAAAAAAGAAAGATCTAATGTTGAAAACCAAAATCTGGTAGTATTAGATCAAATAAAAGATAAAATAAAGAGCATATCAAATGGTGAAAACCTCTTTGAGGCACTAGATGATGGGAATCTTGACACTCTCTCAAAGCACTACCATGAGCGATCGCCTGTCTTGATTGAGCCTACAAATGCAGTCAATCTTGAAACTTCTAACAAACCAAGGATCTTACAGTTAGCTACATCAATGATAGAGAAAGAAATACCAGAGTTCATGGAATTCCTAAAAGAAAATCAAGTAAACTTTGCGTGGTCTTACGCTGACATGCCTGGTCTTGATCCTGATCTTATCATGCATCACTTGTCTATCAAACCAGGGGTCAAACAGGTGAAACAAAAACTCAGAAAGATGCACCCTCATGTTGCATTATTGGTTAAGGAAGAACTGAGAAAACTCCTTGATGTGGGTTTCATAAGACCAATTGACTATGCAGAATGGATTTCCAACATTGTTCCTGTATCTAAGCCAAATAAAACTGTGAGAATATGCACAGATTTTAGAGATCCTAATAAAGAATGTCCTAAGGATGATTTCCCACTACCCAACATCGACACTATAGTTGATCTGACAGCTAGCCATGCCATGTATTCATTAATGGATGGTTTTTCTGGTTACAACCAAATCAAGATTGCACTTGAAGACCAAGAGAAAACAACTTTTACATGTCCATGGGGAACTTACTGTTGGAACGTCATGCCTTTTGGTTTGAAGAATGCTGGGGCTGCTTATTAAAGAGCCATGACTACAATCTTTCATGACATGATGCATATCTTTATGGAAGATTATGTAGATGACATATTGGCAAAATCATACACTAGAGAAGGACATCTTGAAATATTATCCAAAATATTTGCAAGATTAGAGAAATTCAAAGTTCGTCTCAACCCTAAGAAATGTGTTTTTGGAGTCAAATATGGAAAAATCTTGGGGCTCATTGTGTTAGAAAAAGGAATTGAAGTAGATCCTGCAAAAGTACAAGCAATTATGGAAATGCCTCCATCAAAGAACATCAGTCAGTTGATATCACTACAAGGATGACTATAGTCTATATGAAGGTTTATTGCACAATTGGTTGACAAAAGTTTACCTTTCACACATCTACTGCATAAGAATGTTCCTTTCAGGTGGGATGACAAATGTGAATTGGAATTTCAACAAATCAAATAGTATTTGATGAATCCACTAGTTCTCATACCACCAAATCTAGATAAACCACTAATCTTATACATTGCTGCAACAGAGGCATCTTTGGGGGCATTGCTAGCGCAAGAAGACTCTATAGGAAAGGAATGTGCAATTTATTACATTAGTAGAACACTGACAAGTAATGAACTCAACTACACTTCTATTGAGAAGGCTTGTTTGGCAGTAGTCTTTGCTTCACAAAAGTTTCGGCATTACATGTTGACCCATACAATCAATTTGGTTTCAAAGATTGATCCACTCAAGTATTTTTTGAGCAAAGCATCATTGACAGGAAGGTTAGCCAAATGGGTAATGATTCTGAGTGAGTTTGATATCCATTATGTTGATCGCAAGGCAATCAAAGGACAAGTTATCGCTGATCAATTAGCTGAAGCACCACTACAAACAGATCATCCCCTACACATTGAATTTCCAGATGTTGATGTCTTTACTGCACAATCCAAGCAACCATGGTCTTTATATTTTGATGGTTCTTTTACTCAACGTGGATCGGGGGTAGGCATACTTTTCATCACCCCTCAAGGACACACCATTCCTAGATCATATCGGCTGATGTTTCCATGCACCAACAACATAGCCGAATATAAAGCATTAATCACCAGACTCAAAATAGCATTGGAATGGAGAATTATAGAATTACAAGTGTATGGTGACTCACAGCTAGTCATTTATTAGATCAATGATGAATATCAAACCAAAGATGACAAATTAATACCCTATAAAAAGATGGTGATTGACTTCAAGAAATACTTTGTGGACATCAAATTCACACAAATTCCAAGGACTGATAATAAAGCAGCTGACGCCATGGCTATGATCGCATCATTGTTACAACTCCCGGAAACTCAGAATCGCTATGAATTTCTGGTGGAACAATCATTTACACCTACTTACGATACCCCTGAAAGCCAAATAATTTTCCACTTGGTAGGATTTGATTCACCTTGGTACAGAAAAAATTATGCCTACCTCAAAGATGATATCTTGCCACCCAATTTATCCTATAATCAAAAACACAATTTTATCCGCCAATCCGCTCGCTACACTCTTATCATTGACACCCTTTATCGCCGTGGTTTTGATGGTACTTTAATTCGATGTCTTGAATGTGAAGAATCTGACAAAGCTTTACAAGAAGTTCATGGTGGCATCTGTGGTACTCATTTGAGTGGATTGACCTTATCCAAGAAATTGATTAGAATGGGTTACTACTAGTCTACAATGGAGAGGAAATCATTCACTTTTGTGAAAACATGCTCAAAATTTTAGATTCATGGGAATCTCATTCATGCTCCTGCGCAGGAACTTCAACCCTTCACGCCAACCTGGCCATTTTCTCAATGGGGGTTAGATCTAGTGGGCAAATTCATCCTTCTTCATAAAACAAGCATAAGTTCATCATCACAGCTACATAATACTTTACCAAGTGGATTGAGGCAGTCCCTCTTACTAAAGTCACCGGCAAACAAATATCATAATTCATACTCAATTCTATTATTTGTCGGTATGGCATTCCCAACTCCATTATTATAGATAATGGACGCCCATTCAAAAATCAGGATGTTGATGAACTTTGTGAGAGATTTCACATTCAACATAGATATTCAACACCTTACTATCCACAAGGGAATGGACAAACAAAGGCCTCAAATAAAACAATATTGAAAATCTTGAAAAAGACCGTGAATGCTTCAGGGAAGGATTGGAACGTTCAACTCAATCCCGCCTTATGAGCCTACAGAACTAGTATCCGCATACCAACAGGAGCAACGCCATTCACCCTTGTCTATGGAGCAGAAGCCATATTACCTTTAGAAGTTGATTTTCCCTCACTCAGAGTATCATTGCAAGGCCTCACAATAGATGATGAATACAGAGTTTCCCAACTCCAAGAACTGAAACTCCTAGATGAAAAGAGACAAAGAGCAGCTGATCATTTGAAAGCATATCAACAGATGATGTCTCACAGCTATAATCACAAAGTAAAGCCACGTAACTTTGAGGTGGGTGATCTTGTTCTGAAAGAGAACCCACGTAATCAACAAGATAGAGAGAAGAAAGGAAAGTTTGAACCAAATTGGCTAGGTCCTTATGTGGTTATCACAGTCTATGGTTCAGGAGCCTATAAGCTATCAATGCTAGAAGGGGACCTATTTGATGAACCTATCAACAGTATGCACCTAAAAAATTATTATGTCTAAAGCAGTTATCATCATCAGAAAAAGTCCTGAAAAAATCCTAAAAATTAGAAAAAGTCCTAAAAAAATCCTAAAAAATTAGAAAAAGTCCTGAAAAAATCCTAAAAATCAGAAAAAGTCCTAAAAAAATCCTAAAAATCAGAAAAAGTCCTGAACAAATCCAAAAAAAGAAAAAGTCTTGAAAAAATGGTTATCTTGGTGAAAACCTGGAAAACAGGCATCTTGGTAGTGCAAAAAAAAAGTCATAGGGAGAAAACCTGGAAAACAGGCAGTCTATTGATGAGAAAAATGCAATAAAAACAAATAGTGAAAATCTGGCAAACAGACGCTATTTGGAGCTCTCCATCTATTAGTTCATGTCCTGCACTTAACTTTTCAGCCTTCATTTTCATGTATCTTTTCCATCATCCTAGGGTCATACCAACACCATGCTATCATCATTTGCCTTGAGCGATAACGTCTTACCATGGCTTGACTATTGTACATATTCATTTCAGCAAGTTGTGTTGATACCAAGGGAAAACGTTGACATACTGGAGGCAATCAACTTTCAAGTTTTACCAAAATAGTGAGACAACGAAGTCAAAACCAATCATGCGAACAAAACAACCAAATCAAACTAAAACATCCAATCATTGATCCATATCATAGTAGATTTTAGTTGCGTACCTTATCATAACTCATATCAGGATGATCTATAATTTGAATAATGTTTGGAATCACAACATTTCATTTTTTGAATAATGGTTGTTTAATTTTCGATATCATTTCTCTGGAGCACACTCGATGATGTATTGAACTAGAGTGGCAAGGAAAGATGATGATTTTTCTTTGTTTGTTGTTTGGAGGTTAATCATTTATCTGTTGCAAATATGTCGCGAGACATGATGATTGAAAGTTTATCATTGATGACAGTTCCAAATTTGCATCAGATTTGTGGTTAGTCTTTGTCTGTTTATGCAAGAAATGCTTAGGTCATCTCGGTCCAATTATACCTAGGTGCTTGTGTTCACTTGCTATATCAAAAATAATGAAAGTTGTACTCAGGTCATCATTGGTGCTAATTTCCCCTCTAATGCTTGTACACACTTCCAACATTTTCGAACACTCTATGATGATTTAAGCAAGATAATTAAAAGGCTCAACAAAATGGTCGGCTTCATTTCGTTGCATTTCATCTTAGGTCATGGTACATACCTGCACAGTAGATTTGCATCAGAATTTTGAAAGGATAATAATCACATCAAATGGCTACCATGTTTCTTTGAACTATTTGTGGAGGACAATACAAACATTTGTGTCATTATCATTTCATCATCATTTCAGTATCATTATCATTTCATTATCTTTGCATTTTCATTATCATTTCATCATCATTTTATTAGCATTTCATTAATTGCATTTTCATTATAATTTCATATTAGTTTCATATCATTTCATATTTGCATCCATTATCATTTCATCATTTCATGTTAGTTGCATTTTCATTATCATTTCATGTTAGTTGCATTTTCATTATCATTTCATCTTAGTTCTATTATCATTTCCTCATTTCATTCGCATTATCATCTTATCATCACATTATCATTATCCTTATCATCTTATCATTTCATTATCATTCATCACATTTATCATCCATTATCATTATCATTTATTCTCATTCTATCATCATTTCATTTGCATTTCATTTTCATTTATCCATTATCATTTTATCCTCATTTCATTTTCATTTCATTTTCATATTCATTATCATTTCATCATCATAACCATTTGCATAAACTTTTGCTATCATTTCATATCCATATCACTTCATTATCATACCATTTATCATTTAACATTATCATACCATTTATCATTTAACATTAGCATTATCATTTATCATTTAACATTTCATTATCATTATTATTTGTATTGCCTTATCATTATCATTTAATATTCCATTATCATTATCATTTAGTATTACATTATCCTTATCATCTTATCATTGCATTTTCAATATCATTTTTATTATCATCCTTAGCATTATCATCTTATCATTACATTTTCATTATCATTTCATTTTCATTATCATTATTATTTCATTATCATTTCATTCATTATCATTGTCATCATTTCATTTCATTATCATTCATTACACCATCATTTATTTCATTTCATTCATTACCATCTTAGTATCATTATCATTTCATTTCATCATTATCGCATCATGATTATTCATATCATTATCATTTTTTGAAACATATCATTTCACTATCATTATCATTCATTTCATCATTTCATCTAATTTTATTATCATTATCATCATTTTTCATCTCAGTATCATTATTTCATCATATCATTTCACTATACTCTCATTTATCCATTCGTTCTAAGTACAAATCATGATATTTTCATCACATATCATTTTATCATACATCTCCTCATTATTTTCATATCATTTTACATCATATCATACCATTTTATCATACAAAATTTCATAATGCATATCATGAACACAACATTCATTTTTCATCATCTTTTTACCTTCATTGACAAATCCAAAAATAAACATTCCATACATACATTCATCCACCTGCACGACATCATTAGTACACATTATCAAATCATTATCATCATCATAATAACATTATAATCAAATCATCCTGCATATCATGTTAGTCATCAAATCATTCAAATGCATACCAAAATCTATAACACATAGAAATAAATGCATATCACATCATCATATCATAAGTGCACAAAACATAATCCAAAGTAATCATCACCGCTGCATATCATCGCTCATAAAAAATGATACAAATGTCCAAATGTCCAAAGCAAAATACATCAGATGTAATAAAAAATGGTATACATGCTCCAAAAATGGTACACATATGTGCACTATATTCGCTAACTGGTCGATGCCCCTGATGGTGCTAGTCCGGACGGAGGTGGCCTGCCACTGGTGCCTGCATCTTGGTCCTGCCGAGGTCCAGTCACTCCCCTGCTTTGCATGTGTGTCCGCGATCTACTCCTCGTCCTGCTATGGGACCGCGGGTTTGGCTCTCTGTGCTCTGGAGGACATAGCTCCTTGTATCTCACTCTATAGTACTCAACCTCCTTGGCCATCTCCATTCCCTCTACAATGGCATCTCGTAGTGACGTACTCTCTACAGTGCCCATCAGTCTCTGAGCCGACCTCTATTGCCCGTCATCTGAATGCATCTCTCTCTGTGATCACCTGCGCTAGCTGTGGGGCCGGGGTAGGTGCCTGTGCCTGTGCCTGTGCCTGTGCCTGAGCCTGAGCCTGTGCTAGTTGTACCTGTAGCTGAACAATAAATCCTTTTGCCTATCCCAACTGACTTTGCAACTGTCCCTGCTGACCCTGTAATGTCTGCACCTGGGCCTGAAGCACGACTATTTGTCCCTACTACGAGGAGGATGCCATATGAATCACTATTTGTCTCCCAATCCCTGTCCTCAACTGTCGCATGATTTGGACACCCCTCAGAATATCTAGCCTCGACCTCCCTGACACCTGTCCCTCCTCCCCACCATCATCTCCATCATTATCAGAGCTCTCCTCCTCTCCTCCCACTGCTCCCTGCTCACCACCGGCCACATCCTCCTCTCTCCCTACCCCTAGCTATGGTGCTACCAAAATAGGTGTTGGCTCATTAGGACTGGTGAATCGTGGAAAGGGATGCATGTGAAAATATGCAGAGTACTCATCAGACATGCCCACATCCACAACGTCTCACTTGTCAACCCATACCTCAGGTGCCAAGGACTGAAACTCTATATACGCTATCTGATACGAAATACATGGCCCCCATATGGCCTCATCTCTACTCCGGGCATAGTGTGCAACCCCTTGCGGCATCCCCTGTGTGAATCCAAACTACCTCTGAACCAACAATGCCAGAAACCTCTCCAGAATGAAGGGAGTCCGCCCTATCAAGAACCGAGGAATGCATACATACAAAATCTCTATATCATCTATCGCCCACGGCTTGCAATCTAGATACGGTTGCCATACTACTGTATCCATATCATCTAGCAGTCGTCTCCAGTAATTTACCTTGCCCAGCTTGGGTTGGGTAAGGAAAATAGCATATGTATATATGTAAGGCCTACCTAGTGGCCTAACTCTGGGGCACGCCGGTCTCGTCACAACAAAATGCTCCCATGCCCAGATCTGTAGCACTGTCACCCCACAAGACAAACTAGATGAACTCCTGTACACTACCTGATGCAAATCATGATAAATATGTGCTAGCATGTAGCTCCCCCATGCATATCTCCACGGCTGTAGCAGCATCTGGTCCAGAATCCTACCCCATCCCACTGATAATCCCTTTTCCTGGCAATCCAGACAAAGGAGACCTCCAATGAATGCACCCAAAACTGCCGACAAGATTGGATATCCGCGAAAATCAGCCCACAGTACCTAGTACCCAGCTATATGTGCATCTCCGTACACCCTCCTCAATGCATTTGTACCCCCCAGCTCCTTGTGATCGTAATACACAAGGGCTCCAACCACTAGGATACCTAAAATTCTGTACATGTCCTTTGGAGTCACTGTCACCTCACCGGTTAGCATATGAAAGGTGTTGTGCTCAGAATGCCATCGCTCTACCAGTGCTATCAACAATCCTCTATTGACCCGAATCGGTGGCATCGCCAACAAGGATCTCAAACCACAAGTATCTATCAATGCTATGTTAGCAGGTTTCAACTCGGGAATCCTATCCCATCCTGTTGAGTGTCGCTCTCTAATTTGGAGGTTTTTGAAAACCTCCTATTTTCATCACAAGGGTAATTCATCAGAATCATACCAATCATTCAATCTGAATCAAAATCAATTAGACTACTATCTATCAGTGATCTATATCAGTGATCTATCAGTGACCTATCTCAAGCGACCTATATCAAGTGATCTCTATCAGTGAATTATATTAGACCCATATCAATGACTCATATCAATGCATCAAATCAATGATCCATATCACACAATCAATCCTATTAAGGAAACCAATACACAATCTATCTAGCTAGATATCATATCAAATCTGTTCTACCATCAATTACTATTTGTTTTCTATCGCAGAAAGAAAATTTATCAGAAGTCATATCAATCATTTACTCTTTGTTTTCTACTTTAAGAAGCAAAGTTATCAATCAATCATTCGATTATTCTATCATTTCTATCCATATCAGCATGATTACATGACAATTTACCTATCTATTGACTAAGGAGGCAATACATCATCATTTTTACGAATCTATCATCAAAACATCAATCCTGCCTATTTTTACCATATGCGCCACTCTGTGGACTTTATGCGCTAAAACCCATATGCGCCATTCTTTTCACGGGATGCGCTAGATCCTGTATGCACCGTTCTTTTTACCCGATGCGCTCAAACAGACCCCCTATGCGCGTTCTCCCATATGCACCACTTCAATCAACCTAAGCGCCGGGTGATCCCACAATAATGGGTTACAATTTTTGGCCAAACTTAACATTAAAATCAGGATTTTTCACCAAACATTCACTTTCTTACACCTATAGTAGCTAAACCATTAAGGTTTTGAAGATGAATCAAACTAGTTATTTGTTAGATATTTTGTGTAGATTCTAATTATATTTTTTTAAAAAATTAAAAAATAAATTGTGAATCATTTTATGTAATTTTTAATAACTTATTTTTTCTACTAATCAGCATTTTTAAAAAGTGATGTTCACTTCGGCGCACATAACCTTTTTTATAGATAAGATACAATTCTGATTTTTAAAATGCAATTTTTTCACACCAATATCTAGTGGATGGATATTTTTTCATAATTTTTTGTTACATATTTTTTTTGTAATTAATTTTCCAAGTCAACATAATTATAATTTGGGCAGAGGTGTACTTCAACACACATAACTTTTTTTGTATTCATTTGAATTAACTTATTCTTTTTTTGTTGGAATAAGGACATCAATACCTAGGGCACATCTATTTTTTATAATTTTTTTTCTCTATTTTTCTATTTTTTCGTATGTGTGAAATAAAGAACTTAATGTTCATTGAAAATCCTACATTCACAAGAAATAAGAAATAAATATAATAATCAAATTAAACATATTAAAAATTATACTTTTTAGGAAGCTTATAATAAGGGCTACAGGATTACAAAGCATAAATTTTAAATGAACTCATTTGATCACTCAAAAGGTAAATCAAAAGTGGTTTTTTATTAGCATTTTGATAGGTGTAGAGGAGACTCGATTATAGGTATGGTTTAAATCTAACAAGGTTCTATCCAAGGGGGTTTGATCTAAGGGGGTTTGATCAATCCCTCTTTAATTAAAATAATTTAAATGGAACCTTTAAAATCATAAATCATTGTATTTTCTAAAAATATGTGATTTCAGGCAAAAATTAGGATGTCCCAAAAAGTGTAACCCATTATTGTGGCAGCACCCCGCCACTGTTTTTGCTCGATGCACTTTTTCCTATATGCGTGCCTATTTTCCCTAAAAGCACTTTACTCCTAAATTTTTCTATCATGCCCTATATGCACGTTTGTTTTCACTCTATGCACTAAACTAGTTTTATCCTAGATCTTCAATCACCTATCCTATATGCACCTCTATTTTTACCTTAAGTGCATCTAAATTTTTTGAAAGCGCGCCAAAACTATCCTAAATGCATTCATATGTCATTTTAAAATCTAAAATCCGTGGAAACACATGAAATTATGATTCAAACGAAAAAAATTGAAAGCATAGGAGGTTAGATCGACTCACCGGCAGTCCATATGCTGCTGGTGTCTGATATCGGCAAGATCTCTCGAATCGGTGGCGATGGTAAGGGATCTCCATGTCGCGATGTCACTCTCAGGCTACAGTATTCACCAAAGTCAAAAGTGCAAATGACTTGTCTTTTTAACCTTTTTACCTTTTAAATGTCAACTCAGGGTAAGTTTGTGGCCTTTTTTACTATATTTTTTAAATTGGGGCATTCTTTTCATCATTTATCGCAAGCTAAACCACTTTCTCTCTCATCCGTGATTTACCTCCTGAGGGGGCATCATCAGCAAAAATATCAAAAGCATACCAGGGGCAAAATTTTTATTTTCTTTGAAGCAATGTGTTTTACACATCACTTCAAAGAGGGGAAAAATGTATACGTCTAAAAATGGTCATGATTAAGCTTGTTAATTAATTAAATATGATTTATTTAGTTAATTCCCTTAAAGTCATCTACATATATAAATAAATCTAATCATTTATTTATATCGTTCATTTTCTAAATTCTTCTACCTTAATTAAATAAATAATTTTATTTAATTATTAACATTTCCATATTCCACTTAATTAACTTAAATAAATTTTCATAATTTATTTATATTTGATTATCGTATTATTCTAAAGTTTAAATATTTTGAATATTTAAATAATGGAATATCTTCTTCATCCCACCTTCCACCTTCCGCTTAATTAAATAAAATAATTTTTCATAATTTATTTACATTTAATTATCGTATTGTTCTAAAGTTTGAATATTTTTGAATATTCAAATAATGGAATATTCTCCATCTCATAATAAAATTACATATTAAATATTTTATTTAATATTTTCCTCACCCTAATTTCATTTCTAAAACATAATTAAATAATTTATTTAATTATGTGGGTTTCCATTTTCGTCTTCACTTCCAAATTAAATAAATATATTTTATTTAATTTCTAACTCGCGCTAAACTCACCCTTCCAAATTCTCAACTCATCCTTCAAAATGGAAGTTTCCCTTCGAAAATCAATGACGAAAATTGATGGAAAAAGGAAACCTTCCATCTTCTCTCCACTTTCGAAAATCTCCCACCGTCCGTTCAAGCAAGCTTAATCTGGTCCGTCGATCGAATCAGCCAATCGAATCCCTTCGAAAAATCTATAAAAGCCCGTGCAAATCCAAGCCTTGGTTATTCATCCACATTTACACACACACACTCACCTTTGCACAACTACGCATTTGCACAACCATACTTTTAATCAGCTTATGCATTCACATCATTTTTCAACATCACAACCATACTTGCATTTTAGCATAGCTTTTGCATTTGGCATAGTTTGCACACTTTAAAATCTCGTTCTTTAGCTGTCATTTTGTTGAGTTTGATCTGCTGGTCTAAGAGCCATTCAAAACCAACAAAACGCTAGATTTAGAGGAAGATAAGACGATTTCTGGAAGTTGCTATCACGGTTTGCACATTTCTGTTTCTTTTTCAGCTTCTTTGATTTAATGTCTTATTAATATGTGTTTGATTTTAATTTAAATTGATTCAATATTTCACACACACAGGTGTCATTGTTGAAAAACTATAAGTTGATGCAATGGGATTGGGCTCTTCACAACAAAAATGGTGATTCACTTTGGCATCTCTTACAGGTGTCTAGTCGTAAGCAATGCTGTTTAAATGTAGGAAACGATGGATGAGTAGGTCAGGTTCCTTTTTCCTAGGGAACATGACAAGGAGGTTATAGCGATCAGGAAGGTGGTGGGCGAGGAATTCTAGGGTAGCTCTCATACACATGATCTTTAGTTTTTGGAATGGTTTTTCATAAACTATGTTCAAGTGTTGGGAAAAGGATTGTGGGTAGTTTGGTTTGTGTTGAGGTATGGTAGGGAAGAGAAATACTTGGTGGTTTCAACTGCCATTGATAATGCACCCATTGAGTCAGAGTTTGGCCTCATGCTTGGGACTCTTAGCCTCAACTAGGATAAGAAGAAGCAGAAATTGCACAAGGCCTCGAAGCTTTTCAAGAAAGGGGTGAAGCAAAAGTATAATATAAGTGAGTTCATGTCTTTCCTTGAGGCCAATCCAGGGCTAATCAAAGAGGATGTAGTGGCTAGGCTATTTGAGGTATCTAAGGCTGTCAAATACTTGTACCACTGAATCGATGATGTATGGTAGTTGTATTTCCCTTTTTTCATTAATAAATTATAAATAATATAATTATACTACTTATTACTATTATATATTATATTCTTTAAAAAAAAAAAAATGCATACATAAAATCATTTTAATTAATAATTACTATATTTTTATATAGATGAAATTAAATTAATATATAAAAAATCTGATAGTTGATCCTTAGAGAGATTAAGAAAAAGAAAGAGAGATATAGTGGAAGACAATTCTATATAAAGAGGTATATATACTAACACTTGCACCTAAAGGAGGTTCAAGGATTATGTTGATAGAAAACTATATGTATGTTAATATCCTAGAGAGTATGTGTTTGTGCATGGATGCACTGCAAATTCTAGTTGCATGTGGCTAGATTAAACAATTAATAATAAGTGCTAAATAATGGAATGAAATAAATTTAGAAAAATCTAGAGTTTTTCTTTAAAGAAATTAAGTATTATCTAATTATGAAATATTTGCATACAAATTTAAAACATAAACTAATGCAAATGAAAAAATAAAATTTCCATCAAACTACAAAAAATACTGTAAATGGAAATAGAATATTCCCATCTAGTTGTCAAATCAATATTTAACTAACTTTTATGTGATAAGTGATATTTTGGAGGCTTTTACCTGGTATTTTAGAGGATTTTACCATTACACTGCAACTAGTTTACCATTATATGGTTGCTTAAACTTGTTTTCCAATGACTCACTAGTAGTTTGTAGGCATGAAATTTGCTTCATGCTCAAATCTCACACTATATGTAGCTTATTGATCTATAAAGAGAGAGAAACTCAAAAGATAGAGAATGAGAGAAAAAGACAAATTTAGAGAGAGAGAGAGAGAGATGGACCATGAGAGAGAAATATAAGAGATACAAAGGAAAAGAGAGAGCAAGGAGAAACTAACTTTTTACTGGTTGTTTGATGTCAAAAATCCAAGGATGTCATGCCTTCTTGGGGAGTTATTCTTAAGGTAGCATGTCATTTGATTAAGGATATGATTATTCACCTTTAAGACCTCTTTAATGTACCCATTACACACTTAAGCAAACAAACATATAGAGAGAAAGAGGGAAAGAGAAAGGAAGAGAAAAGAGAGAGGGAGATATGCTTATATAATATTATATATTGTATAGGTAAAACTCACACTTTATATAATATGATCTATTATATAATATTATTAATACTATATATTTTTCACATATTAAAGTTATATATTGTTAATAAATATATTATATATTAATAACTATAATATTAATATTATATATTATAAAATAACATCTCTATAATAGTTATAGTTATTTTATTATATATAAAGTCTTAAATATAATAATACTCGTACAAGATGATCATTATTTATTATATATATATTATATTATTTGTTATAGTTAAATGTAAATTATATAATACATAAATAATTTACAATAATATACTATATATAAATTATTTATATGGTTCATTATCTACCCTACTCATAGCTTTCAAGCCTCTTGGTCTTTCCATCAATCACTTATTGAACTAGTGAAGACATCTAATCCAAAAGCATAAAGAGTTGAGAAATTTATAGAGAAGTTTATAGCTAGACATAGTAATTTACTTAAATTTCATATTAATGTGATCAATATAATAGTTAATACATAAAATTAAAAAAAATGTAATAATATTATTATATAATAAAAATATAAAATAAAACTAATAATAGAGTAGTAATAGTAGTAATAATAATTAAAGAAAATCATTTTCGAAATGAACAAGGAATTGACCTCATGTATTACACAAATGTATGAAAAAATAAACCAATCTTTTCCCTAATTGACCTTACACACCTCTTCAGTGTGATTTCTAGTTAAATATCTCTGGGTCGACTTTTCTTGGATGCAAAGGAAGCAAACTTTTTAGACTTTGATTGGAGATGACAATTTTCCCCTTTTAATTTCACATTCTCCTCCTCTTCCGAGGATAAATTGTTAATGCGATGGAGAGGTTGCCTACGACTCTACGCAATTTTTAGGAATCCAACATGGACGATTTCATGGAATGGGAGACAAACAAGGAGGAGTATCGATTTTCCATATGGGAGACTTTCATATTGAGCAAATAGGAAAAAAATACATAAAAAAAGCCATGGGGCACACCCGATGGAAGCCCATTTGCCTCCACTGCAGCACTGTGGGCGCCATTTCCCTCAAATAGAAGAATTTATTCTTAAAATTAACTTCAAATAGACTTTATAGATTGTGCAACTAACACATTATTAGATGGTTTGTATGAGGGGGTTAAATCTTATAAGGGGTGCTCAACAACTGACCAAGTTACATACTCATAATGTTTAGACACTAGCCATGGTTGGTGTACTACCAACTAATTCCTACTACATGACTTCTAGGCTATCTTAAGTCATTGAACTCTGAAGGATTTTATTATCAAGTTTTAACTCAAATGTAATAGTGAAATAGAAACTAAAATACTCATTACTCAAATCACAACTAATAGAGGGCATAGTGGTCAATGGGAATTGGATAGTCTAAATCTAAGTGCCTAAGACCAAGGTGGTCACTCTTAGTTGGGCCACTGTGAGCTAGGAATTAAGAATTGACACATGGCTTGGGATTTTCATCCATAACCTATGAAGGATTCTACCCATCAATACACTTGAAGGTACTAATAGGTTAAATTATAAAGTGCCATGTGTCTTTTATCTTTGCACCACATTAAAATTTAAAGAGTTTGAACCAGAGGTGGCTTCTTCAATCTCCTACTCATGTCTAGTGTAAAAGATTTTTTGCCACTTGGTTTGTAAGTGTTGAGCCGAAACTTTCCCACTTTTCTTGGTGTATTCTTTTCCAAGGCTTTCCTATGGGTTCTCGACTTGTTCACCTGGGGATCCAGGACCCTCACTGCCCTTTTTGTGGGCATGCTGAGACTTTTAAGCATATTTTCTGGTTTTGTCCTAAAGCTCAACAACTTTGGACTTGGATTCATGACTTCTTTCAGCCCTTCAAATCAGAGCCTTTCTCCTGGCATATGATTCTATTGGGAGATTCACCCAGATTTCCTGCTAAGTATACCCAGATTTGGCACACTTTCAGGGTGGAAATCCTTTTCAATATCTGGAAAGACATAAATGTCTACATATTTTCTCATTCTCAAATGTATATTAATGTTTCTTTATATTCTAAAGCAGTTATTTGTTCTAATGTGCTTTTATAGATCTAGGTGCAAGCTAACAAAGTTGCACTTGAAGTTGCTCACTTGCAAGTGTTGCTAGATCACTGGGGCAATGCCCTTCGCACTGTTGCTTGGGTGCTCACTTTGCCCACCTCTTCTAGTGGCTGGTTTGCCTCTCAGGGTCGACAGCGGAGTGGTTCTATGTGCCCCCTCTCTCATCCTCCTCTTCGGCAGGATTCTCACCCTCCTCGGCGGGCTCATTCCCCTCCACCGCGGGTTGGCCAGTGGTGGTCCTCTAATGAAACTCCTACTTCTGGCTCTGGTTGGCCAGATACTGGTATATGCTTTTCATGTCTGGCGCTTACAAACTCACCCTGACACGAGGATAAAGAAGAAGAAAAAGATAAAGATGTTGATGGTGGTTGGGGTCCTCCTCTTGACGTCACTGGCCTCGCTGATGTATAGGGGAAAAGTTTGGACTACAGAGACCATCTTGGCTCTACTTGCATTGCTCTGGCCACTTAATGGCCTGTTTTATGTTTTTGTACTCATAG
Source organism: Sequoia sempervirens (assembly GCA_007258455.2). Taxonomy (NCBI): domain Eukaryota; kingdom Viridiplantae; phylum Streptophyta; class Pinopsida; order Cupressales; family Cupressaceae; genus Sequoia; species Sequoia sempervirens. The sequence goes on from VDFB02000008.1 coordinate 333,277,649, forward strand.
ACTTCCGGGCTCGGCCCATGTTAGTTAATCTTTTGGTTTTCTGGGTGCTTCCCATGTGACTCTTAGGGTGTTCCTTTTTACCACCCATCTGAATATGTATGTTATCTTTAATTTAATATAGATAACTGCCATATTCATCCAAAAAAAAAGAAATTCTCCCACCTAAAAGTCATTTTTCATGCTAATGCAAAGGCCTTCATTCACTTTATTGATTACCCCAAGGTAATTCACAACCAGTCAAATAATTTACATTGACATGTGGCTTAAACTTAACTTCTACGTTTAGACATAGTGTAATGCCCCGCCACAAAACCCCAAAGGACAACTCATCTAACAAACACATATGACACAATTTTTTAAAAAGTGAATCAAAATATAGAATGTAATCTACACGTACATATACTCCAACTATGTCCTTTAGGGTATCATGATTGCATTATGTGCATACATTCCTAACATGTTCTAATCCAATATCTAAGATTAACCAACCCACAAAAGTTAATTATAAATCCATTGCACTAAGTAAATGAACATCATATGACCATACATCATATTAAATAAATAACCATCAATGATCAAATTTTAAACCCAAGGAGTACATACATCAATATTTACTACCATACAATGAGAAGGATACAATAGATACATGATAAGACACAAATAAAATAATTACATTACATAACATCAACACTATCTCAAGTCTGGTACAAGATCTAGAATCTCTAAATAAGGTAAAACATCCATGCTCATGAACATCAACTGGGAACCCAATGGAGTGCATAGTACATTCCATCCGACAATGTGGAACCCTAAGGTCCACTCCCCATGCTAGGAGATGACAATAAGGATCCACTACACAATTAGTCAAGTAGACAAGGGCTAACATGACTCCAACATAAAAGGTGCAACAAGACAAAACATAACAGTGACACTGCTTCCAGAGGCACACAAACACTATTGAATTTGACACCATTTTCCGATGGACATTTGTCGGTCGTTCAAAAAATCTTTGTCGGAATAGTGATGAAATGACGAAAATATTTTCGGCACTATTTTTTCGTCGCAAGGCTGACGATGAATTAAACGTCGAAATAATGGTGTAGATTTGTCGGTCATTGACATCATAAAATGGCTTATATTTTTTTCAAAATATCGACGAAAACTTTGTGTATCCACTGATGAATTACACCAGAAGTTCATCACCATTTCGACGAAATGGGGAAGGAGTAGCGTCAAAACAACACCAAAATTTTGTCACCATTTCAACGAAATGGGAAAGGAGTAGCATCGAAATGGCCACCAGAAATTTGTTGCCATTTCGACGAAATGGGAAAGGAGTAGCGTCGAAACAACACAAGAAGTTCGTCGCTATTTTGACGAAATGGGCAAGGAGGAGTGTCGAAACAACACCAAAATTTCATCGAAATTGCGATGAAATTGGCAAGGAATTACGATGAAGCCTTTGTTGCAGCTATAGCAACTTCATCGGACCTTTTCGGTGATTTGTCGATGGTTTTCGTTGAAATTAAGACGAAATAATGGAATTTAAAAAAAAAGATATTCGTTGAAATGTACCATCGCGGAGACTGATGACTAATTCAAGGTATAAATAATCATTTTTCTACCACCATAGTGAAAAATTAGCACTTTCTTTCATCTTTGCATATTGGTTTGATGCTTCAAACGATGCATTTCTTATATTGAAAAGTGCATTACCTTATTGAGCTTGTCTTTGTTTCGAGAATAGTATAATATTATCTACTTAACAGGGCCAACCACATGATGGTGGAAGCTCATTTGGCCCCTCCTTCCCCCACCCTCACATCACTCTCAATTCCCCATACCCAATTATATAACATTAATCATTCATTCATCCATTAATAACATATAACATTCATTCATTCATCCATTAATAACATAGAACATCCATTAATAACATATAACATTCATTCATTCATCCATTAATAACATATAACATTCATTCATTCATCCATTAATAACATATAACATTCATTCATCCATTAATACCATATAAAATTCATTCATTAACATATAAAATTCATTAATTAACATATTCACATTCATTCATTAACATATAATATTCATTCATTCAGTTTTTACATATTATCAAAAATATGATTGTCATGATATGATTACAATCACTTCTTTTTTTGTTTTTCTTTTTTAAAGCTACATAAAGCTGAAGTGGAGTATCATTTTCTAAATCAATATTTGTCCCCCCTTTAGTTGTTCTGCCCTCTGCTCGTGATCTTAATGTACACCTAGTTGTCTGCTCATGACGTAGACACCACTGCAAGGGGGGGTCTGCTACAATAAGAAGGAAATGTTAAACTGATATATTTTTTTATTATTGTTACAAGTATTTCATTAATTAAAAGAGAGTGGTTCTCTTTACGTGATGGGTCCACATCATGTTCCTGAAATTTTGTTATAGACTCATGCTCAACATGTTGAACACCCTCTAAATCCCAATCTGCAATTGAAACATGAAAGGTTACATTAATTAATACAACAATTGAAATAAAATATGTTTAACGTCATGTTCCTGATCTTCTCTAGCCTGATCATGCTCAACATGTTGATCATGCTCTACATGCTCTAAAGTTGAAACATGAAAGGTTACATTAATTAATACACCAATTGCAATTAAATATGTTTAAAAGAACTTTAGAGTGGTCCTCTTTACCTGATGGGGCCACATCATGTTCTTGATCTTCTCTAGCCTGATCATGCTCAACATGTTGATCGCGCTCTACATTCTCTAAAGCAATAGGATGCACACCATGATCTTCATCTGCATGTTGTGCTCACCCTCACCAGGATGCATTCCAATGCCATGTGTAGTATTATCATTGATTGAATGTTTAAAACAAATAGGCATGTAATTACTTTATGGTGGAAATTAATATTGAATAGATTGCACAAGTATTCAATTTTAAATAAACTTTATTGAGTTTATTTACCTATGTGTCGGATGTAGTGGAAGGTTGTGTTTTCCCAATCAAGACTCTTAGGCGTTCAGCCACGGCTCCATAGCCTTGCTGGAAGGAAATCTTCAGGTCATCTTCGTGGAACTTTGTTGAATTCAGAGCCCTACATTTTTGCATAAGATCATGAATTTTGCTTCTATGGTGTGATAAAACCAAAATTGTTTTAAATTTATTATTTAGATACTATATTTCATTTATTGATACTTACAATTTGTACACTAATTTCATATAACCACCAGAGCCAAGTTTGTGTTGCCCATGTTTTTCTAGTCTTGCTTTGTTTCCTTCAATGTGTCAGGTAGCCTATGAAAAGTTTTAAATACATTAGATTATGTAAAAAGAAAGAGTAATTAGTATATAATTACATTGTTGATAGTATCACACATACCTTCCTTGGCCCGGTGGTGTCTTTCCTTTTTCTTTCAGCCTTCTCCTTTCCATCTGACACTAGGTCCTTCCTCCTCTTCGAAATCATGGGGGATGGTCATTACTTTTCTTCTCTAAATGTGACCTATATTGGTCCCTCACATACTTTAGATAGGTACCAAATTTCTAAAGGACCTTGGTTTATTGGTTTTATCACCGAACAACACAATTAAACGGTTAATGAGCTCATTTTTTAAATCTTGATTTTGGGCATTCCAGTGTACATTATGGTGGGCCCGAAGAGCTCCAATGTAATATCACTTAGATGTTTATAAAAAAAATCATTTCCTGCAAAATGATCATGGGATCAATAGTCCAAAAAGTGATCAATAAGTAAATTTCAATTGGATTATATATAATAATAATTAAAACATTTGAAAGTACTTGGGACCTTCTCTATCTTTATGGGAATGAAATCCCGGTCACACAAGTGACTGAAATGTTCCGTACTAGTAATACGGGAAGATCCGGAAATCTTAAAATCACCGGTACTAGTGGCCTCTACATCCCCGGTACATGTCGGCGCATGTTCGGTATGTGTTATTGTCGGAGGGTGCGTGCGGATGCCTGCATGACATGTGTTTGCCGACATTTCAAACGACAATATAGGCATGGATGATGGGGTCAGATGATGTGATGTATGCGTAGGAAGATCAAGATGGACACTTGTACCAACCCTTACTCCTCGAGCAATACTTGTAGTACCCTGATCATGGCCAGGAGCATCATGGGAGGCAAATAACCCTATAAAACAACACATATTTTAGTTCATGACATAAAAGAGTACAAAATATAAAACCATGAATGAACTTATGTTATAATTAAAGACCTCATGACAAATTACTTGCAAGTTTTGTAATCTCTCAGTCAATATTTTAACACTCTCTCTTATCTCATCTATTTGAGGCACTATGAACATCAACTTAACCATTTCTTGATTGCATTTTTTTTGGATCTTCTTTATCGTATCGAGAAGGTTTGTTGAATAAGCGATGTCATCATCACAAAATATTGACTACACCTCACTATGGATGCTCTCCTCTACTGCTGATGCCTTTCCCCGATTAGTCGACTGCAACAAGAAGTTTAAAAACATTATCGAAATTAACCCAAAAAACTTATGAAAAAACATAGTAATAAAACATTTTGCTCGTATCTAATTTGTACAATTACATGAGGTAAACTGTCGGGTAGAAGCACCTGAACATACATCGCGATCTATGCTTTGGGTCAGAGCCTTCTCCATACAATCAATGTCCCCCTGTGACAAAAATTAAATATAAAAAAACATTATCGAAATGAAACCAATAGACTTACGAAAAAAAATATAAGAATAAAATGGTATATTGGAGTCACTAATTGGAGGTTGGGTAAAATGGTACATAGTATGTACCACCCCCATAGTAACTATGTTTGTAACTAAGCGATTCAAATTGTAATCAATTAGTAACTCTTCCCTTGCAGTTATTGATTTTATCGCACATACGAATACACAATTTCCCTCGCGCACCTCGAATATGAAATTGGGTTGTTTATTTGTTGACCCAAGTCGTGTACTGTTTATAAACCCTGCAATATTCCCTGATGCTTTTGGCCTTCCGTCAATGTACATAGCCACTCCTTTATTTTAATCCTTATCTTTTAGTTGTGTATAATTTGCTGACAGTACATACCTAAGCATACTTCGTGTATATTGAAGCAGTTGCATCCAATCTTTGTAACTGTAACAGGGTCCAACATACTCCATCAATTCAGTAACTTTTTCGTAACAAACCTTTATGCCGTCCATGTAAAATAGGCCCAAACCATGTAATGATGATGGTGCTATGCGATATATCCTCTCGTTGACAAAAAAAATCAGTGTTTATTGGAGGAATTTCCTTGGTTGTAGATGTTTGTACCTCAAAGGCACCTTGATGTCGCCTATGCTCTCATCATCATAAGAACATGACCCCCCTCCAACAAGAAAAAATTCCACGCATTTACGAAATTTTCTTCTAATTTTTTGACCTCTAGTTGATCTCCTTCTTTTAGACATACTACATGTCTTTCTTTCCTTTTCTCTTCCTGAATTTCCCTCGCTCAAGGAAGATAGATCTGTAAAATACCTATTTGGTGGTACCGGCACTCATAAGGATGTTGGATGAAGTTCTTTCATGGTGATGTGATCCCAAGGTGACATTATGATTAATCTATCATTTCATCGCTAGAATTTCACAGGTTATAAGGTAATCAAGTCTTGATAGATTGCAAGCTATTGTTACTACCATCCAAATGTGTCCATCACAAATCAAATATACTTAACATTTTAACTCCCAAACTTTGTAACAAGTGTTAAATGTGACTATGGTCCACTAGTTACACAACCAAGGCCTCAAATGTATTCTCTAATTGTAATCAAAGGACTTTTTATCTTCATTCAATTAAATAAACTTAAAGGGAAACACCACCAAGTGGTTTATTGGACACCTACATGACTAAACATAGCATAAAATTTACATTTAATTTCCATATGTCTAAGTGGTTAACGAGGAGGGAGTGTGTACTAGGCCTGGTTAATTCATCATAAGTTTACGCTTTGGCAATAATTTTTTTAAGTCATATTAAATCTTCCTATGTCTAATTGCTAGGAGACTTTTGGTACATTTTAAGGTAGGATAATTGATGAAAGATCCCAAAGACTAGCTTTTCTCCATGGTATCTAGGTACACATAGCAACGGTCTTCTCTTATACAGTTGGACATGATTTAAAGAACTTAGCTAGGAATTATTCATTTAACCTAAGGTTTTCTCATAATGCCATCATTGGAAAAGTATGATAAAATTCTTCTATTATAAAGAATTGGTCTATGTGCCTCTAGTAATCACTATAAATGTTTGTAAGGATAAAATGACTAATTGCATCATGTAGGAGAGAATCAACTTTGATTTCTTCAAATCTTATATTCCTCTATTCATAATTTTTAAGGGTTGTGTGTGGAGTAGGTTATCACTACCAAGAAGGGAGGAGACCTTTCCTTGTATTCTTTTATAATTTTTATTATTCTTATTTATTTTACACTTACATTTACAAATACACATACATATGCATTTACTGTTTTCATTTTTTTCTCATGTAGTTTAATAGTTTGATTGATTTCATAGTATATGTGTTGAAGACTTTAGAATTTCAATTACATTAATTTATGGATATGTTGTATCTATAACACCACAAAACCATATGCTCTTTGCATTTAGACATACACATTTATATACATAGATATAGATTTCTTTAATGATATGTTGCATTTATTATTCTAGGAGAGCATCTAGTAATTGCATTTACATTTACATTTAAAAATACATATACATAAATATATATATGTGTGTGTGTATGTATATCATTTATATTCAATGTTCAAAAACAACCCATTAGGTCTGCACATGGATAAAAATTCATAAAATCAGATCTCCCATACATGTTTTGTTGAAACCTAGGCTTGAACCTCTCATTTCATATGCTTTTCTTCACAAAACTCTTGAGGACAACAGCTATACCTTCTTTATTTCTCATCCCTACACCCTATTCAGCCCATCCTACAAATTTACAGCAGTGTATCCATGGAGACTGACCTCTTACACCAAGCTCTGATAATCACAAAAGTGCAAGAGCCCCTTTATCTCATGTTTCGACTTCTGGCTTCCCTCTCAAAAGCAGGTAACTTTCAGTTATATTGATTTGTTGGTGAGCTGTATGGACAAAACCATTAGCACCAGCTCATTCTTGGAGTCTTTTGAAAGAGAAGCAAATCAGGTGGTAGTTAAGTACAAACCTTATAGTGTCAAGGTGAATGAGGTGATCAATTTTGATTGGCCAACTGATGAAGAGTACCAGAAATGGGTAAATGTATATTTAACTGAGGAAGAGTGAAAAGGAGTAGGCTGCTAACGGTTGACAAATCAGCTGTTAGAGTTACAAAAGATTCCAGTTTTGTTTTTTGGTGATAGTCTAGGCACAAAATTCTTAAATTTTTTTGCTGCTGCATCAACCATTCTCAGTGGGCACGACAAACAAGAAGATTCTCTGGGGAGATTGTTGTTGTAACAAATTTTTGGAATATCACAAGGCGGTCCAATTGGTTGGTGACATGTGTGCTTTCTAGCTTGATGCTTGTTTGCTCCTTCTTTTTCTATAAGAAGGATTTCAAGTCCAGAAGTAGGGGTTAGTAAGTTAGATTTTTTGGTGGAGTCTAGATGAAGTTGCAGAGCAAATTGTGAAGTCTGATGGTTTTAGGGAAAATGCAATTTAGGTTTTGAGTCATTCTGTAGTATGTTTTGAATTCATGGGGATTTGATTTTATGACAGTATTGGCATTTGAATTGATATGATTAATTCAAACTCATGTCTCTCCATTGTACAAGCATATCTGAATTTTGAATAAAATGATCAAGGGTTGTTTCGTTCATCTCACTGTTGTGGTGTGTATGATTCTTGTTTTAGGTTTAATTCAAGGAATTAATTAAAATGCTTGAATGGGATTGTAGGTGGATATGTTCTATATAAGGATTTGATAAGTAGTATTGGGTTAGAATACATATTGATGAGATTGTAAATAAATGTTATCAAGGATCTTAAATGTTATGTGTTAAATCTATCATAAACACTTAGATGCTTATAAATTTGACTCCTCCAATGGATATATGGCATTGATCTAAGTTGTAGTTATTCGTATGGTTAAGTATTTGTTTTCCTTTACCTAGAGCTTGCTACAAATTGAAAATCAATGACTATCTTATACTGTGAAATGTTGTTGTAGTTATCTCATGCTCCAAATAGTTGATATTATTGATAAACAACCAATTATATTGGGTATTATCCTATTATGTTGAGCTATTAAATGAAATTATTTGTTGTTGTTGATGTTGTTTATGATGATGGTGC
>VDFB02000008.1:333286106-333304416 GCA_007258455.2 Sequoia sempervirens
AAGAACCTCGTAATCTCAGGCTTTCATTGGGAGCCGACGGTGTCAATCCATTTGGAGAGCTGAGATCTATTTACTCAGTGTGGCCTATTTTTGTTATTAACAATAACATTCCTCCATGGATGTTAATAAAGAGGGAACACATAATGTTGTCAATGATTGTTCCAGGTATTTGTTTACATCAATTTTCTTTAACGTAGTAGCATCTCATTTGTCTTATTTGTTGCATAATGACTTGTATTTTTTTCATTCAATAGTCATATACATTAATTTATATATATTGGAATAAAATGGCTATAATAATTATGTAATGTTTATGTTCATTCAACTAGGTAAGTACCAAGTTAAAGATATAAATTCTATATATATCGGTTCTATCAACGAAAGTTACTAAAGTTATGGAAATGGCTTACTATAATGATGTCTCTAGACCAATGTGACAAAGATAATTTCAATTCCATGCAATGCTTGTATGGACAATTCATGATGCCCCAAGGCTAACACATTTTTGTGGTATGTTATAACATTTGACTACACTTTAACAATATTTAATTTGATGAAGTAGATATCATGCATGTTTTTAAAATAATCTATTCATTATATATAATTAAAAAAATTGACATATTTAGTCCAATTATATATGATCTTGCAGGTCTTCAAACAAAGGGAAAATTTGCATGTCCAATTTGTGGTCCAAAGATGAAATTTCATCATTCAACAAGTTTAGGAAAATAGTTGTTTGATGAGTATAGGCACTTCCTCCATAGAAATCATAAGTATCGAACCACTGAAAAACATCTTTTCAATGGGAAAGAGGAGACTAAATCAAAACCATGAAGAATGACACCTCGCCTATAGAAGTTGGAATATAATAGAATTAATTATCAAGGTTATACATTGGATCAAATTGTTTATCTATCATATATGATATGTTTTGAAGTTATATTTTTATATTGTGTTGTGTTTACTCATGTTGTAATTGACAATGATTGTCGTTGTTAATTTGTTTAACTTATATGCTTCATGAAGGTCGTCAAGGCATTAATGGCCTATCTACTGTAGGACTAAAAAGTTATCCCGCATAATTTAGTAGGTTTCCTACTATGAGCAAATTACAAATTGTGCATTTGTTTGATACAATGCATATCAAAAATAATATAATAGAAACGTTATGGAAAACATTGGATGGAAGGAATGACAAAGAAAAAAAATGTCAAAACTTGTAGTGACATTCAGGAAGCCAATCATGCAATGAAAAATGTCATTCAATTAAATAGTGATGGAGACCAAATTAATATAAGCGCCCTTCCTTGGTTATTAATGGAGTAGCAAAGCAATGCTATAAAAAGAAGTCATACAAAAAATTCACTCTTACCGTGATTTGCTACTAACATAAACAATATAATAACAAAGAAAGGTGAATTTGGGTCAGGGATGAAAACAAATGATTGACATACCTTCATTAAGGTAATTATTCTCGTATATTATATACACTTGTATAATGCATGTACTTTTTAGTGTATTGTGTTTACTACTTTGGAAAAATAATGAAAAGATCATTTTATAATTGTTGCAGTACGTTCTACCTCTATCTCTCCCAGACAACCTTGACAACAATGTCAAGCAAGTTATATATGATCTTGGAAAAATACATGAGGTAAGTAGCTTAGATTTGTTCAATTCGTTGTATACATCTTATAATTTCCATTTGTTTTTATTTTGTTATGTAATATACTATATATTTTTGTTAAATCTCTAATATATTTTGCACCTTTGAATTCACTTGTAGATGGCTATCATCTAAAGAAATCCATAAAGAAGATATAAATTATTACAAGAGCAAAATTCCTCGTCTAATGTGTGAAATGTAAAAGTGTCTACCTTCAACATTTTTCAATGCACAAGAACACTACCTCATACACCAAGTTGAGGAGATTGAATTGTGTGGACCTGTACACACAAGGTCAATGTGGATAGTTGAGAGGCACTTGAAATTTTTGAAGGCTTTGGTTAGACAAAGAGCACATCCCGAGGGTTCTATGGTGGAGGGATATATGGTATACCAGACCATGGTGTACATTAGTGAATATCTTCCTAAGTTTGTAGCAAAGATCCATGTAGATCGCATTTGGGATCCCAACTCCATTAACAAATTCGAAGGGGAGTACTTGATGGGGAAAGGTAGATTGAGGAAAGTTAGAGGTAATTATAACATGGTCATGGAGATTAATTAGAATACATTTTACATTTGGTTTTTATGTATATTGTACTTATTTAATTTTAATCTTCAATATACATCAATTATAAATTAAGGTTGTATAATCGTGGTATTTAATTAATTATAAGTCCTTTGTGAATTTTAATTTTTTGATATAGTTGGTCGAGAGTGGATGCACTACATTTGTACGCTACAACAATCTTGATTGATGATGGTATAATTGAACGATGCCAACACTCTAATACGATTAACATGGGAAGGTGTGGCTCTACTGATGTGTTAGCTCATCGTAGAATGGAGATTCCAATGTTACACAAAGGAAATTGATTTAGCATATACTAAGAGATAAACAGGTACATATAAATATATTAATCACCCATATTATTTAATTATTTTCAAGTATATTGATGTATATATATGTTGAGATTGTTTTCTTTGCATACATTCGGCCAAGAATAAATATGTTTATCAACTGACGATATTGAAATAATTTTTGCATGTTTGACATATTACAGGTGAAACACCACAAGGCTATGTGGTGCAATGGTCATAAATTTTGAATCAAAATATTGGATGACATGAAGAAAACTTGTGATTCTGGTATAACTACAGTCTTTCAGGTGACTAATGTTTCATCTAGAAGCGACATACATCCAGAAGTCTCAGAAAATTGATACTATAGGACTTTGGATGATATAATTGAGTGTAACTTTAAGTCCTTCAAATCAATTATGTTCGTCATCCTATGGTACAGGCTATGATTGAATGAAAATGATCTTGAGAGAACTATTATTGAACATAATAATGGATTTACCATGGTTAATACAAGGTTCATCGAGTGAGCTAGAAATGATCCCTATGTTCTTCTAAGCCAATGTGAGCAGGTATTTTACTCAAAGGTTCCAGGTAAAATGAGTTGCTCATTTGTTGTTAGACATGATCCAAGAGGAATGCCAGTAAAGTATAATGTGGTGGAAGAAGAAAATACCGAAGAACTAGAAGATGATGTAGATGATGATCAAGATCAGCAGTTAGTTGATGATGTCCCTGATGAAGATGTCGAAGAGGAGGAACTAGATCATGATGATGTAGGAGTTAATGTTCATGAAGATGATATCTGTGTGGATGATGACATTATCGAAACTGATATCGATGACAATGATGATGATATGACCAATCCTTACAATGTCGAATCTGGATCGGATGATACAGACAAAGAGTTGGATGAAGAAGAAGATCAATGACATTAAAATGTATGAGTTATGCGATTATATTATCTATTTGATATTAATTTCTTGATAGAATTATATTTTACTTATATGGTTACATAATTAATTCATGATGTTTTTAATTTTTATGCCATTACATAATTAATTTAATGATGTACTTTTTAATGTTTGAAAGGTCAAAAAATTAAAACATTTCAATAGTGATGTTAACAACCTTGAAATTAGTGTGTTTTATGTTTCATGTGATCATAAAATATTAAAAAGTGAGTTGTAGAGGTGGTTTTTCAGTGGTTAACGTGTATGTTGGTTCTTTTTACAATGTAACCAGGTGTGTCTTCTAATCTACTATGGAATTGCCAATTCCAATCAAAGGAAGCTCGAAGGACCTGGACCAACTGACGAGGACTTTAAAAGCCTCCTACACTTTGGGCTCTACAAGACCCATGAGGGTGATCCCTTAATGTGTTTACAACCTTTGCACCATTATTATAAACAACATTAACAATAGCAGATGATCTCACTTAATAGCTCAACACGATAAGATAATATCAACTAGAATTGGTTGTTCATAGACAATATCAACTATTTGGAGCATGAGATAACTAAACATAATACATTGTATAAGATAGTCAATGATTTGCAATTTGTAGCAAGCTCTAAGAAAAGACAAACAAATACTGAACTACACTAATAATTACAACTTAGATCAGTGCCATATATTCATTGCAAGAGTCAAATTCATAAGAATTCAGAGGTTTATAACATATTTAATACATCACATATAAGATCCCTGACAATATTGTATTACAATTTTATCAGTATGCATTCTAACCCGAGACTGCTTATCAAATTCTTATACAACACATATCCGCCTATAATGTCATTCAAGCATTTTAATTAATTCCTTGAATTCAAGCCAAAATAGAATCATACACACCACAATAGTGAGATGGATAAAACAACCCTTAGTTATTTCATTCAAAGTTCAGATAGGCATGTACAATGGAGAGACATGAGCTCGAATTTTCATTTCAACTCAAATGCTAGTACTATTATACAACATTAAATCTCTATGAACTCAAAAATTGTTATAGAATGACTCAAAACCTAAATTGCATCTCTCTAAAACCATCGTACTTTACAATTCTCTCTACAACTTCACCTAGACTCAACAAAAATTATCTAACTTGCTAACCCGTACTTCTAGCCTTGAAATCTTTCTTATAGAAAATGAAGGAGCAAACAAGCACAGGGCCAAAAAGTACACCTGTCACCAGTCAATTGGAGCACCTGGTGATATTCCAAAATTTGTTACAACAACCACCACCTTGAAAAATATTCTTGTTCATCATATCAGCTGAGGAACGTTGATGGAAAAAACCACAAGAAAACTGCACTGAGAAAGCCGTCAACACAAAACTGGAAGTGTTGCAACCGCAACATCTGATCTGCCACCTGTTAGTAGTTCACTCCTTTTACTCATCCTCAATCAAATATTTAGTTACCCAATTCTGGTACTCATCATCAGTCGGCCAGTCAAAATTAAGTACCTCATCCACCTTGGTATTATAAGGTGTGTATTTTAAGGCTACCTAATTTGTATCCCTTTCAAAAGATTTCAAAAATGAGCTGGTACTAATGATTTTGTCCATACAACTCACCAACAAATCATAGTCTGAGTCATCAAAAAATGAATTTATTTGATCATTGATGGCCTCACTTGCTTGATCCTACCATTGTTGAAATGACCTGATTTTCCCCTGCTCATCAATTATATCAGGTAACAATGTGTTATCCCAAACATTGAAATTCCTCACTAGCTCCCTAATCTTCCTACTCAAGTCATCTGGTAAGGTCTAAAAAACTTGCAATGATTTTACTAACACATGAGTAGGCTTTAATGATTGGGGCCTATTATTTATATCAAACCTTGAGGCCTTATACATGATATCCAGATCACTGGCCCTAGGGATCCAATTTTCAATTATTGGTATCACTACTTCCTGATCCCTATCAATATTCTTTATTGTTGCTAATAGCAAAGAATATAAAGAATGTATAGATAGCAATTTGCTATCAACATTTTCATTTAAATGTCTCAAAATAGTAGTAACAATTTCATTTTGCTTTAAGAGAGATCCCTCCTCACTTTTCTTTAATGATGCATGCAATTCATCAATTTTTTGCAAGAGCTGCTTCTTTGTAGGATTGACAGAGCACTTTGTTTCTTCTTCAACTTCCTCTAAAGAAAGGGTGAGAACAGGATTTTGACTAGGAGATCCTGGTGTGGAAACAATTGGGGAAGCAAAAGACATTGCCCCTGTTATGGAAGGTAATGTATTGGTTCCTGGAGCACTTGATGTCTCCCTAATCTGCTTATACCTAAACCTCTCCACTTCAGTTTGCAACTCAACATTTTTCTACTGCATCTTGTTGTACTCTTCAATCAAAAGGTTATATTTTTCCATTAAGCTTTTCCTTTCAGCTTCCTCCCTTTCAATGGTCTTTTGGGCCAATTTGGCCACATTCACAGTCAAATTAGTGGCCTCAGTGGTTGAGGTCTCTGAAGCTCTCTTTATTATCAATCCTCCCTTGAAATTTGGATTAATATCATAAACATCTAGTTTTCTCCCTTGTGGGGCCAATGCCCAAATTGCCAGAATTTCATATTCCTCACTGAAAGCAAAGTTTTGCAATGCTACCTTTACCTCTTCTTCAGAGTCTTGAAAGGGATTCTTAGACTTCATAATAGCATTAAAGGCTACTGCATCTATAATATCCCATTCAGGAAAAATTAATACACCATCCTGACTCACCAATTTTCTTCCTTCTTCAGGAGTGAGGTTCTTGAATTGTTCCATTAATTCAGCTTTTACCTCCTCGTCATTCTCCTGGTCTGACCTATCAGGCCTTAGTTCTCTTCTCTACCTACATTTATCTTGATACTCTTCAAACTTCATCCTCCATACCAATTGCAAGAATACAAGAGTTTTTAAAAATGTATTTTCATCTAGAAACTCCTTGCATGCCTCCATTCTTTCATCTTGTACACTTTTACCTTTCATACCTAAATCAGATAAAACTAATTCAGCTGGCCTAGGAGGGGAAGGCATACCAACTTGCATGTCTTGATCAGTAACAATAATCTCATCCATCAAATCCTCCTATGGTTGATCAATTATTTGCCTCTTATGGCTTGGCTCAGATGGTGGTGATGAGGGATTGTCTTCCGCTGATGATTCTAAATCAATAATTTTGATTGCCCCAGGCACTTTGAATTTTGGACTTGGTTGTGGAGGCACTTTCATAATTTGTTTTCCTTTTCTATCCACTTCTTCTTCATCACTGCTACTATCCTTTTTCCTCCTATAAATGGGCCACCTTTCCGTAGGCTGGTATGTTGGCCTTGTTTCAATTGGTTTGGCACCTTGCTCTTGTACACCTAGACTCAATTCTAAATTTACCTTTTTTTTCCTCAATGTGCCCATAATTTCCTTGAAGTTTCCCATCAGAAAATCAATTTTCTTATGGTGGAGACTGAACTCCAACAGTGGATCATATTTCAGATCCATTTTGTGCACAACATCTAGTAGCTTACCATAAGCTATCCATTTCTTCTTGTTCAACTCCTGTCTATTCAAATCAAATTCATTTCTAATCAAGTCTTCAGGGAAATTGAACTCATGCACAAATTTTCTAGCTTTTAGTCTTTGTTTGGAAAGAGAAAAGAAACCCTCAGGATCATGTTGCCACTTTGGTCCACACCTCAAATGGTAATAATCAAAGAAATTATCAAAATGTGTCCAACCTCCCTTTGAAAATACAAAATTAGACACCACTGTATAATCTAGAAAAAATCTTCCCTTACCCCTTCCAGTGAGGTTGTCCTCATGAATACAACCTATCTTCCACATAACTTCTGCAAATCCCACTCTTGTTGGCACATTGCATGGTA
Source organism: Sequoia sempervirens (assembly GCA_007258455.2). NCBI lineage: Eukaryota > Viridiplantae > Streptophyta > Pinopsida > Cupressales > Cupressaceae > Sequoia > Sequoia sempervirens. Next base: position 333,293,506 of record VDFB02000008.1, read on the forward strand.
GTATATGAGGGGCTCCCTAAAAACCATATACTCTCAAGACAGTGTTGATTGGGTATGGGATAATGTCATCCCAGTCATTGTAAACCTTCAATTTTGGCTTCCTCTCCTTTGGCCTAAGGAAATCATGTAATTCCTCAAGGATCCTAGGTATATTCACCATTAATCTAGCCCTTAATCTGGAAGCAAAACAATTATCAAATTGTACATAACTAGTGTTTTCCTTATTACAAAATAAATCTGAAACCCATATCTGTACTGGCAATCTTTCTCCATCAACTGATTGCCTTAATTTCATCCTCTCAAAGAAAAATTCATCATTCTTAAACAAAAACATATGCATTAGCATAGAATACCAAAAGAATTGAGTGTTGGTATCTTTTTTTTGCAGCTTTGACAACACTTCATGCATCCTCTTAGCCAAAAAAGAAGCGAAGTCATAGGTCACAGAGAAGTTAGGGTGTTGTATTTGCACCCCAATGAACATATAAGCAATGGGCATTACCATACCAGGACTGAAACCCAAAATCTGACATAAATAATAGAAAGTGGCTAGGAAATGGTTGGAAAAATAATTTAATTTGAAAGGTTCCTGATCACTAGGGCTGATATGAAATTTTGACCTCCTACCCTAGCCAGATGAGGTGGAAGTAACCTTTCTCTAAAAAGAGATTTCAACTTTGCATACTCCTACTTCATTTCCTCAAGGTTGATAGGAACCAAGTCTTTGCTCAGTTCACTCAAGTCAAAAATATGTTGGACCTCCTCTGTTAATGCTCAATAGAACCTTTCCATCATTGTCCCTGATTATCTGTGTAACAGGGTCATATCTTGCAGCCACTGACCTAAGTAGGTCTACATCAGGGAATATATTTTGTACCACCAGCTTCCCCATATCATACATCCATCCATTTGAAAAAGGGTGAGGAAAATTCCTCTGTCCGTACCATAATATGAACAAGTCCAAGCTAGTGAGGGGAACCCTAGCATCAACAATGTTGGAGAAATTATACACTAACCCTTCCCCCAGGATTTTCCCTCACATTAGGACCAATCCCTTCCTCCTATCATTCATTGACAAGGGCAATTGATCCAGGAAATCATCATATAGGTTTCATTTCAAATATTCAGTATGGCCAGAATATTGCTTCGGTAGTGCCATCTCAGACAAACTAGCGCTTCTTTACAATGTTATAATTCAAATAGCTAGGACTAACCGGAGATAGAAAATTATAGGACAAAACACTGCAATTTCTCATAACTATAATTAAACTATAGCCCTAACACATTCATCAACAAGCTCACAGCACATCTAGCTAATCCTCTCCCAAATTCAAATGCAAAATGACCGGGAGGCATAGAAAATAAACTCATGACTTTGTTTGCAGGACTCCCAAATTATGGTTGCAAAAACTCGCAATTCTACCTTCCGCTTTGAAACTGTTCCACGAAATAGTTGAATGCTTTGTGATACAAACCAAGTAGGAAAATTGATTTTATTGTCAACCAAATCACACCAACAAGTGTCTCATCTACCATTAAAGCTCAATTTCACGTTGCATGAACGACTCCAACCATATTTGATACAGATTTAAATTTGAGCCGTCGATTCTTCAGCTTGATCAAATCATCGACGACCACCTTCAAAACAAGCTGACACAATTGCCAACATGGTGATATGGTGCAGGAGCACCAAGCTTGAATTTTACAAAGAAAGTCAAATGTTAGGTTTTAGGTGGTTTTGTGTCATTTTATGTTTAATAAGGTTGATTTAAACTATTTAAATGTATTCAAGTTGGTTTGGGGTCATTTGAGTCAAAAAATATAAAAAATACAAAATGTGTAAAAGTTGTCAAGGCAAAAATGCTGAAAAGTGCAAATTAGAGAGTTTAAAAGTTATTTAGTGAAAATGAAGTTAAAAATTCAGTTATTCTCAGTTGGGAAGGTTCAATATGTCTTTAAAAACATTTATCCACGTTTGTAATGAAGGTTGGAGGCATCTGGAGAGAAATTTCAATAAAAGAACAATTGTGTTTTCTAGATTTTGCATATTTTTCACTATTTTCAGGCCTGGTACGGAATTTTACAGCCTTCCTCTTGAAAATTTATTATATGGGTGAATAGATAAATGAATTATCTTTCCAATGCTTCTGGTTTGAGCGAAAAATATTGAGTTTTGTACATTTTACAAACGTTTTACTAAAACTGCCTGTGTATCTTTTGTATAAGGGTTTTGAGGGCACCTAAAATGTAAAAAGGGTCCATTCCACCTTCTGTAGTTGATGTATCTCAGTGGAATGGACCAAAATATGTATTCTTAGGTGTGTAGGGTTCTAATTTATGCAGGTGTGTTCATTTGAGTGTCAAGGTGTGATGCCCTAGGTGGAAAAGTGTGAATTTCCATTGCAAGATGATGGTTCAAAGAAGGAATATGATGGTACAGCATTGGTAGAGGATGTGGGTGAGTTTCTGGAGAATTTTTAAGTGTATTGGAAGGTTTTTGAATAGTTGGTAATATTTTTAGAAGCCTGGAGTATACCTTTTCAATAAACCCCTAAGAAACGTGCTGAAAAATGAGGGTTTTTGTGGGTGTCTTGTTGCAAGGTGATTCTCAATATGAAAGTTGTGGATTTAATAGTTTTTGGGCATTTTAATTGCTGCCCCAAGGTTTCATAAGGTTTGTGGAGTTTAAAGTGTACCTTCTTTGTAAAAGTGGGCTAATTCTACTAGCCCTTGGATACGGTGACTTAATGTTTTTCTATGTTTTGACAAATGAATCTTACTTGTAAGCTTGGAAATGTCTTTTTGATGGAATATGGATGTTATATGGATGATCAGTGGGTGTTCTTACAGTTTTCTTTGAGGAATTGGTCTTTCAGTTGCTCAGTTGTGAATTGGAAAGCCATAGAGCTGACCCTATGGAAGTTGTGCTAATTATTTGATTTTGAATTGGTGTTTGGTTTTCAAAACTTGGTTGAATGTACCTCCACCATGCTCTGCATCAGAGTGTTATCAGAGCGAGGAAGTAGATCTCTTGAAGATTGCAGGAGAAGCATTGGAAGATACAAGACACTATGGACTTCAGAAGGTTGGATGAGAAAGAAGGACAAATGAGGAATGCTCTTTTCCAAACCAGATGCAAATGCAGAGGTAAGATCTGTAAAGTAATGATTGATTCAGGTTCCTTGAGTAATTTTGTTTCAGAGGAAATGGTTGAAAAATTGCATTTGACAAAGTTAAAACATGAATCACCTTATAGGGCATATTGGGTAAATGATAGTCAGCATGTTGTGGTTAGAGAGCAAGCATTGGTAGATTTTGAAATTGGTCCTTATAAAGATGTTCTATTATGTGATATTATGCCTCTAAGGGATTGTCATATGATACTGGGAAGGGTTTGGCAATATGATAGATTTGCTATGCATGATGGGAGGCTTAATGTGTATGAAATTAAAAAGGATGGGCAAAGGTATAGTTTGAGTTGTTTGCAGGAAGAAGGGACACAAAGAAGGATAGGGATGTGTGGAAAAAGAGAGATGATGGAGCAAAAGGAACAAGGGAACCTGGAAGAGACAATAGGGTATAGCATAGTTGCAATGGAGAAGGAAAAATACCATGAAGAAGCATTGGGAAGGACAGTACAGATTGAAGACATAAGAGAGACAAGGGAAGTGGAGGTCAAACATGAAATGACCTTAAAAGAGCAAGGTAAGCTTGAGGATAGTGTTGAAGATAAAGAACAGAAAGAAGTTTTTTCATTGCAGGTTAATGGTGTTCTAGGGCAAACACCTATGAAAAGTACAGTGGAACAAGAAGCTGAGACAGAGTCTTGTGAGCAGGAAGCACTTGGGGGAGAGATCTCTCAAAGTGAAGAGAATAAGAGTGAAGGAGAATTACCAATGGAGAACCAAGGAAGGCCTAGTGAGGTCTATAGAGGAGATGAGCAATGTCTACTGACTGGACACGGTATTGAGCGATCACAAAAGTCTGATAACAGGTTTCCTCGATGTGAAGGTTAAAGAATGGTCAGCAAATTAGGAATGTGGAAAAGCTCCATAGAAACAGAAAAGAAGTGGCTCAGATCATGGTCTAGAGCGGTCGTTATCGCCGGCAAATATAGAAATTGATAGAAAAAGGAAACAGAGATTGTATATTGCGAAAAATCATTATTAATCATGAAGGTGAAAGTCAGCGAGAATAAAAGGTGAAAAGAGCAAAAGGAAATGGAAAGTGAAAGAGCATAAGATAGATGAGGTAGAAGAGTAGCAATGTGAGAGTATGGCAATTAAAAAGGATGGTAGATAGTCAGGTTGTGTTCCTAAACTTGATAGGATAGAGTATCAAAAGCAAAGTGTGGACAGTCAAGAAAATGAAGTGCAAGGTGAGAAGCAAGACAAGAAGATAAAAAGTACAGTGAGCCAAGGAAAATAGAAAAGGTTAGTGAAAGGAATTGTGAAGGTTGATAAAAGGATGAAGATTGCAGTCACCCCAAGAGGTGAAGAGTTAAAGGTAATGAGTTTGGAAAAGGTCTCAATGATGGAGGGGACCCAAGATGTGAAGTTGTCAATGATAGGCCAAGTGAAGGCTAAGAAAGAAAGGATGGTGAAGTCTCCAAATGAGATGGAGAAGAGATCAAGTGATGTGGTTAGGACATTGGATTGTCCTTGGTTGATGGAATTGATAATGGAGAAGCTGTATGCTGCTATGGGAATGGTTCTAAGCATAGTGAACCTGAGAATGATTGAGAGAAGAAGAGTTAAGAGACAAGAAATGAAGGGAGTCATTTTATACTTCCTTATTTTGATGATTATGTTGCTAAGAATCAAGCCATGGGTTAAGATGAAAGAGAATAAATAGAGCATGGATTATTTTGCAAAGAATGAAGCTGAAGAACAAGGTAAGAGCAGATGGATGATGCTGGTAAGTACAAATCAGAACATGGAGGTGCAGATCCAAAATGAAAAGGCAAGAGGAGGACTACTTTGCATGGACAAATCCAAGCCAAAGGTGAAGATGAAGATCAATGGAGCAATTGCAAGAACAAGGAGGAGCATCAAATATTTGGAGATCAAAATATTATTGCAGGTCAAAGAGTTGAAGACTTCCAAGGGACTTGGAAAGATTTCATGGCTGGGTGTATGGTGCAGGAGCACCAAGCTTGAATTTTACAAAGAAAGTAAAATGTTAGGTTTTAGGTGGTTTTGTGTCATTTTATGTTTAATAAGGTTGATTTAAACTATTTAAATGTATTCAAGTTGGTTTGGGGTCATTTGAGTCAAAAAATATAAAAAATACAAAATGTGTAAAAGTTGTCAAGGCAAAAATGTTGAAAAGTGCAAATTAGAGAGTTTAAAGGTTATTTAGTGAAAATGAAGTTAAAAAGTCAGTTATTCTCGGTTGGTAAGGTTCAATATGTCTTTAAAAACATTTATCCATGTTTTTAATGAAGGTTGGAGGCATCTGGAGAGAAATTTCAATAAAAGAACAATTGTGTTTTCCAGATTTTGCATATTTTTCACTATTTTCAGGTCTGGTACGGAATTTTACGGCCTTCCTTTTGAAAATTTATTATATGGGTGAATAGATAAATGAATTATCTTTCCAATGCTTCTAGTTTGAGTGAAAAATATTGAGTTTTGCACATTTTACAAACGTTTTACTAAAACTGCCTGTGTATCTTTTGTATAAGGGTTTTGAGGGCACCTAAAATGTGAAAAAGGTCCATTCCACCTTCTGTAGTTGATGTATCAAGGTGGAATGGACCAAAATATGTATTCTTAGGTGTGTAGGGTTCTAATTTATGCAGGTGTGTTCATTTGAGTGTCAAGGTGTGATGCCCTAGGTGGAAAAGTGTGAATTTCCATTGCAAGATGATGGTTCAAAGAAGGAATATGATGGTGCAGCATTGGTAGAGGATGTGGGTGAGTTTCTGGAGAATTTTTAAGTGTATTGGAAGGTGTTTGAACAGTTGGTAAGATTTTTAGAAGCCTGGAGTATACCTTTTCAATAAACCCCTAAGAAACGTGCTGAAAAATGAGGGTTTTTGTGGGTGTCTTGTTGCAAGGTGATTCTCAATATGAAAGTTGTGGATTTAATATTTTTTGGGCATTTTAATTGCTTCTCCAAGGTTTCATAAGGTTTGGTGGAGTTTAAAGTGTACCTTCTTTGTAAAAGTGGGCTAATTCTACTAGCCCTTGGATACGGTGACTTAATGTTTTTCTATGTTTTGACAAATGAATCTTACTTGTAAGCTTGGAAATGTCTTTTTGATGGAATATGGATGTTATATGGATGATCAGTGGGTGTTCTTACAGTTTTCTTTGAGGAATTGGTCTTTCAATTGCTCAGTTGTGAATTGGAAAGCCATAGAGCTGACCCTATGGAAGTTGTGCTAATTATTTGATTTTGAATTGGTGTTTGGTTTTCAAAACTTGGTTGAATGTACCTCCACCCTGCTCTGCATCATGATAAGGGCCCCACCTTACCATACACTATGAAGGAAGTCCACGTGGCAGTTGCTCGCACTATCGCAATCCTGAAACTTCTAATCACGTGATGGCGAGAAACTGTTGATCCTGAGCATCAATGATCTCATTCCTTTAACACAGTCACCAGCCATGTCATTAACCTTCGAGTAGCTTTTCCAGCAAGATTATAACATATCCATCAATTTAGAACATGTGCATCTCAAGAACACTTTAGTAATCCGCCCCTTAATACATTTAAAGTCAGCTAGTGTTTCCTTTACTCTTTAGACTTCATTAGATGAGACACGTGGCGCCCTCCCATGATTTCACAATCAACCCAAGCACCACCACAGGATGGCGGGGAATGACTTAGATCAAATGGTAGTTGGTCAACAATATCACAAATTTGATCCCCCAGATAGGACATGTGGCACTCGCCCATGATTTCGTGATCCTTTAATTCCTGATCATGGGATGGCGGGCACCGTTGATATCTGTAGGAAATAGATCAATGAAAACACTAAATCAACCCTTTCAAAATAAAACATTCATTAAAAGGAGAAGTGGGCATTACTAGGCGGACGACAAACAACAACATAAGTTGTTTTAAAAATGATGAAGCATGGGGTTATCCAAGATTTAGGGAAAAATAAAACCCAACAGAGGAGATAAAATTAAAATAAAGGGGCTTGGCCTCGATGAGCCGGTAAGACATAAGTCATTTTAAAACCCTTCAAAAAGGTAACAACGAAAAAGATCCCAACCCAGGCGTAAAGTAAACATAAGGTTTTTACATATAGGGAAAGCTAAAACCCCAACCTTAGGAATTTTCCAACACCATGAAAGACTAGAGACATAAGGCAGGGCAATTTCATCCCCTAGAAGGACACATGGCACCTGCCCACGATATCGCAATCTGTAAAAATACTACAACTTCTGATCACGCGATGGTGGGCAACTGTTGATATCCGAAGGAAATTTGATCAATGGTAGCGCGAATTTGATCCCTTCTACAAAATAAAACATTCATTAAAAAGGATGAGGGGACATCACTAGGCTAACTGTAAAAAATGACATAAGTTGTTTTTTAAAAGATGAAACACAGGGCCAACCGAGACTTAGGAAATAAAACCCTACGGATGAAATAAAGTATTAAAATCAAAGTTGGGTTTTAATTTTAATCCGGTGACATAAGCCTAAGCCATTAACCCCAGTAGTCATGTCGCTGATGGCTTAGCCAAATCCTTTCGTTAAATACTAACTGTACAATGTGTAGGTTTTTCAGATTCGAAGATATGGGAGAAGATCTCGATCGTACCCCGCCAACTCACAGACCTAAGGTGTCACCCTGTTATTTGGTGCGAGGTAAAAAAAAGTCAGATGTGTTTCATGTATGGAATGTGGGGCCCAATCCCCACTATTGAGCTCATAACCAATGGTTTTAGATCAACAACAAAGATCAAAAGCTAATGTAAATCTATGTTGTTCCCTACTAGCTCACAGGAGAAAGATGAAGGTTGGTTAAAAGCCACGAGGTCAACAAGATTGTGATGCATAGCTCTAGCCATTCAATTTGCAAAGTGCATAGGACCTGCTGACATGGTAGTTGGTTTTCGAGATGGATTAATGTTATTGGTCATGAGGAAGTTGAACGATGCTTTGTTGGATGTCAAACCTAGTTAGCACGAGATAAACCATTTGATCTGCCAACTCTTCAGGAGATCAGAGGGCAGTATTCAAAGTTGGAAAATGGCACATGGTGGTCATTTTATCGTACAACTAGTGAAGCATTAATGAATTATTCCTTGCTTGTGTAGTCACGTTGATCTCAATCTGTGTGAAGATGTTGTTGTTGGCAATCATGAAGGGTGATCTACAGATTCTCTTGCAGCTCAAGTTAAACAGTGATAATACATATGCCGCCAAATTTCCATGTTTGCACATGCATTTTTACTAAGCATTGATGAAGGTTGCCATTACCTCGCACAATAAATACAAGAGGAATTAACTGCTAATAGTGTCATTCTTGTAGTAGTTAGAGCACTTTGTGGGCTGAGTCTAATCAAGTTTGAGTGCTTGTTTGACAAGAGAAAATGAGTAATTCAGTAAGGAGGTATGTTCGTTTGAGCTCACAAAAGCTCGGTATTGCTATTCAAGAAGGTGCTTTGGTTGACAAGCCCAGGCTTGTGCCCACTAGATGTAGTAGAAGGTTGCAATTCCAGGACGTTGTTGCTCAACTGGTACATAACAAAGGCAAGCAGTTGGTGTGCTCTATTACTAGTGTCGGTAGGAAAATAAGGTATGGGCATGGCTCCTCTGGATTCCAACACTCGCCCATTGACCTTACGAGAAACACTTCTGATGATGTAACCAAGACCGACTCCAACTACTATTAGTATTTACCTCACTTCAATCACGATCTGACCTCTGATGAGGAAGTGATATCTGTGGTGCCATTGGATGTTAAAACCCCAAGCGGACGGACCAGAACCGTATTGGGCAAGGACAAGAAAGAAGAGGAGGCTGAGGGTCTACCATATTGGGAAACAACTAGAAGCGGGCATGTATACTGGGGTCTAAGTGTTGGTAAGGGTAGGGTGGTGGGTAAATAAGAAGTTGTTGTGGTGCCTTCATGGAAATTTGGTTGCCTCATTTTTTTGTGTGGATAATGACAAAGGGGGATTTTGATGACAAATTGTGTTCCCTTTTCTGATGGTAGTTACAACTTTAGCTTTCCCCAGTTCATGCACTATGTTTTGCAGATTCAACGTGTGGGAATTTTTGAAATGAAAGTAAAATGCAATGGAGATTTTGTTCAAATGAAAATTTGTGGTGAAATTACATTTGATCCCAAAGCTTGTTGCTCCATTTTCATATAAAAGGGAATTCAAGGCTCATTTGTAGGGATAGAACTGATGAAAGCTCTAGCTAGGTTTTGAGTTGAATATATGGGTAGAAAGATAGGAATAGAATAGATAGCCTGTTTTGAGTTTTGGATGAATATATGCAAATTATCTTAAATTGTATGCAAATATGACTTATAAGCATGAATAAATGTATAATTCTAATATATTTTCTCTCCTTATGTTGATTTTAGTGAATTTTGAATGAAATGTTAATGATGTTGTCATTTTTCTTTTGAGAATTTGTTCAATTGTGTGTCTATGTTTTTGTTTTGATTCAAGAAAATCAATTAAATGCTTAAATGGAGTCATAAGTTTATAATTATTTACAAAGGATTTGATAAGTAGTAATATATCAGATAATTGAGCTCCATAATGCAAGGTATTATATGAGTAGTTCATTCTATTAAATTCTTGGGTCATTTCTGCTAACGGTAAATGGGTAACTAAATATTTAACTAACAAAGAATAATAGAATAATATGTAAATGGGTCACTCACTCACTCCCTCTACCTCTCTCCCCTTAACCCTAAACCCTAAAGCCTAAAGCCTTAAACCCTCTACCCTTAACCCTCCCTTCCTTTATCTTTCTCTCTCTCTCAAGTCTCTCCCTCGTAGCACCACTCCCTCTCTGAGGTCTCTCTCTCACTCACTCACTCACTCACTCTATCTCAAGTCTCTCCCTCCTACCCCTTCTCCCTCTCTTAGGTATTTCTCTCACTCACTCACTCCCCTCTACCCATGACCCCTAGAGCCATTGGCCACCTTGCCAGAAACCCCTCCACCTCTCTCTCTCCGGTCTCCCTCCCTACCCCCTCTCCCTCTCTTAGGTCTCTCTCTCTCTCCTCTCTCTATCTCTCTCCCCTCTACCCTTAACCCCTAAACCCCAAACCCTTAACCCCTTAACCGCCAAACTCTAAACCCTCTACCCTCTATCTCTCAGTACTTGTATGCATTTTGGCTCAACCATTGCTCTTCTTTTGTTATATGTAATAAATACACATAGTCTCCTCATTTTATCTTTATTGGACAACCACCTATCACATATGTGGGTTACCTAACAACTCACATTCCTATGTGATGTGTGACTATCCAATAGGGTTATGGTGAGAGGGGCTTGACAACAACTTGAAATGCTTCCTCATTGTTTAAAAGATGCATAATTGAACTTGATGCATCTATGAAGTCACTTCCTTTATAAACAGATCATGGATCTTCTTAAGAAGATTGAAGGACATATCAACACAGTATGTTGCATCTTTTGAATATGTCCTTTCCTATCATGTCTTATGATCCTTTCCTATCATATCTTATGTTACTAGTCTCTTATGGTATTGGGAAAATCCTAAGGTTGGGGTTTTGTCTTTGACTGAATCCATCTATCTCTCTCCCCTCTACCCATAACCCTAAACCCTAAACCCTTAACCCTTAAACCCTCTACCCTCTACCCTCTCTCTCTCTCAAGTCTCTCCCTCCTACCCCCTCTCCCTCTCTTAGATATTTATCTATCTCTCACTCACTCCCTCTATGTGTCTCCCCTCTAC
>VDFB02000008.1:333304516-333322345 GCA_007258455.2 Sequoia sempervirens
CTAAACAAGCACTACAAGCATGGGTGAGACATCCAATTATCTTAATTAGAGTGAAATTATACCCAACCCCCTAGTTTATTAATTAGGTTATCACTGAGTTAAGAAACTCCCACCTGGGTTAGCCTGGATGCCACTTTGTGTGTCAACCCCCATTGAGAGCCACTCCCCCTACTAGCAACTAGAAGACCCAACACATCAAATAGGGTTAAGCCATCTTGCACAAATCAAAAAACTACATGAACACACACATAGAGTGAGGCATGAACCATCTCACACACATTCCCAACCATAATAGAGAATAAGTAGTGCATGGATCAAAACCCTCATGAACACAATTCAAGTACATAATCAACTATTTCACAAGGTAATAATCGTGAAAACCAACATGGAGAAAAACATGAAACACAAAACATTACCAACCCATTTCCAAAGTAAAACCATCATTGGCCAAATCACACATAAAAAATTTTCAAACTTTCATCCAAGGTGAAACCAACAAAAGAATCCTTATATGCCAAAAATATTCCCTCCTAGCCTCTAGAAGTCTACCACAACAACTTCCCACAAATGACTTCCATAAAACAATAACCAAAATCACATTGATTTCACTAATCAAACATCAAAATTTCATTACAAGGAATCAATCAACATTGCAGCCATGAAAGACTCCATTTAGGACAACATTACCACATATCATGACACTCATTAACTTAGGCACCAAATTCACTTAAAAAGACACATTACCCATTCAATCAATCATCACATTCAAATCGAAGAAGACATCCCTTAATTTAAGTATTATTTGAACCTTTTTATCACACCTTTATCTTAACCACTAATTTCCATAGATAAATTATTCACCACCCACAATTTACATCTGCAAGTAGTTAAGGTAACACTATTCTTAATTAATTGAATCACATAGCAGTTTTTACAAATCAATTATTAACTAATATAAATATAATCAATATCTGCTTATTGATAAATCAAAAGAGTGTCATCTAAGCCCCTTAATATTTACTCTAATTCATGGACATTAACTAATGTCATAAAACCTAATACAAATTTTAAACTTAATTACTTGGTCTTTACGACACTCTCAAATATTATCTAAATGAATATACTATGTTATAAGATTATCATTTAATCTACATTAATGGTACCTCTATATCATGATCTATATTAAGCCTTTCACAACTAAGCATACATGTATATATAAATATCAAGTTACACATTAAAAATGAATGTTCATCTATTTTCAATATATAAATATACATATATAATTAGGCTAGCCAAGAAAGCCTTAACCGAAAGAGATAGTGTACAAGGTATGATTATTGAGGATGAATTTGGATTAAGAGTAATCTACATTCATAATTCTTTGGCGCAAGGAGATTAAATGCTATACACTTCATTATATCTATTATTCCTTGTATTTTCATATCTTCATACAAGTGCTTCTAATCTTTGTGTCTATTTTCCATATTTATGAATACGTTCCTACGAGCCTTTCGCTATCTAATCACACGAGGGTATGAGATATCAATACCCATTGTATAATTAGTTCAATGGTCTGTATATTGTCAACTGGTACCATGAAGATTTAGTGTTTCGATGTTTAGACCACTCACACAACAAGTGATATTATACAACAGAAGGGAAGAAAGGATTTGAAACCATTAATCTGTCAATGTTTAAAGTATAGTTTTGTTTATATATATATATATATATATATATATATATATATATATATATATATATATATATATATATATATTCATTTCTGGAGGCATAAAAGACACATCATTCACTCAGTTCAAAGAATTCAAACATTTCCTTTGGGCCATTCCAGAGGAAGCCAAAAAAAAAAACACTACATTTTTCTCTTAATACAAAGCATACATAAATATAACAAATCGTACTGGAAGCAATAATATTGTTGTAAAGTTAAGAAATCATTTTCTGCTTGCAAGGATGCTCGAGTTAATGAAAACATTCATGCAGGTGTGAGGATCAAATGCCTCCAAGTTCGATGGCACTCAAAAAGGAACATGCAAAGAAATAAAAGATTGACTTTATTAAAGAATAAGCAATTCACCCAATATCTGGTCTTAATGATACTGAGCTATGACGTGAACATACCATGCTAAGTCCACAAGGAGATCTGGCTCATCCAGTAAGCCATTCTATAAGTATAGATGTTAAAACAGTTACGATTCAAGCCTACATTATAACTCATCGGAACCAATGAAAATGCTAAATGTCCAAGCAAGGACTCGATATCTGGCTTGACTATTCATACTCGTTGAATGAGAGAGAGGAAGTTTCAAATCTATAAACCAAATTTTAAACAATGAAGAATTAATGCATTCAATTATGAAAAGTACAATATTTGAGATTACGAATTTCTATGAACCATCATGTTCTTAGAAGAAATAATTTCCTAAATCTTTAAAACCCATATTATTTGTTTTCCCAATAACTAAATATTGACTGAAGAAGGCGCAAGAATTTTCCCTTTAATCCCTATGAGAGAGTATTATGTTTTCCTAAAGTAGAGCTTGATAGATTGAAAGATGACACTTAAGAGGGGTCTATGTTATTTAATTCCTAAGGAACCAACTATAAGGAACCAACTATAGACCAATTAGAAAAGACCTTGCTTTTGTCTGCATAACTTGGTAACCAGTTAAACACTATTTTGGAAAGAAAATAACCTTCATAAGACATTTGGGAAGAAGAAAAATCAATGTTTCCTTAAGGAATATTCTACCTTAAATGAACCTTGATTACAAAACAAAATCAACTTATATATATAAAGGATTATGAGGATGACAGAACACAAAACTAGTAATTGAGATGCACAACTTAAAACATAGAACAATATTTTAGGATAATACATTACGAAAGATTTGATATGGAGAGTAATCTATCACATGTTTAACTGTGTAAAGTCTAACCATCAATTCATATTGGCCTATTACTAGCCGACACATTGCTATACAAATTAGTTAAATGAAAATGGGTAAGATATGCTTTCCAAGAGTTGCTCTATCAAGTGTGCTATGATAATGGCGTTGGTTTTTAAACCCATGACAGAGATTTGTTATAGTAACCATTTCCTTCAATTAAAGAAAGGTTTAAACTAAAACTCAAAACAATACTATAAATCTAGCATGCATCTTAACTTGACTAATCCACCTATTCTGACAATAGAAAGTTTTATAATAGTTACAATCACATTACAACTCATTTCATGTCTTAACAGAGTAATGTTGACATACCTATGCGACTTCTCCTTGATCGTTTGTGACTTGGCTTGGCTTTCTTCTAACTTTTCCTTCTACTACCCATTCCCATCATAGTAGATTCTGTAAGAAAGAAATTTCCAAGACTCCTCTCCTATAGCTTCTATTGAATTATTCCCCTTTGCATCCATTCCACTCCGCAATTACTAAGGAAGATTTTCAAGAGAGGGAGGCCCTTGTTAATATTGTAGCTTAAAACTTGTAAAGCTATGGGTCTGTAGATCTAATTAAGTGTTCTTTGTCACAATTATTTGTGTATGATTAATCTATTTAGATCAATTTTACCAATTATAGAAAGAGACAGAAGATTGTAGAAGAATGAGACAAGAAGATAGAAGTGACACGACATATACGTGGATAAACCCTTTTGAGAAAAAAATCCACCAGGATCAATAGTGCTTGTATTATTTAACCTTAGAACAAGATTACAATAATACTATATCAATCCTTGATTGATATGCTTTCTTGCCTTCAATAATCCTTCTTCACAACCTGCAATAAAATCTCATACACTTTCTGTAGTACAACCTATCCATGCATTCCATGTGACCAAGCATGAATCCACACATCCCATGCCATGCTTCAAATCCTCACACATGTACAAGCTCAACCTGCAAACCTGCAATAGACTCTGATGTAATTGCTACAATAAATAGACAATTAATGAGCATTGTAAATTCCAAAGAGTTATCAAATACAAGAGCATAAAGCTCCTCTCTATAATATACACCTAGATTGTGCAATTAGAGTTCCACAATGTGATATGATGTCAAACCAAAGTCTTCCTCAATTTAGGTGCCCCAAATTGAACACTTAACTGAACTTCGGTCAAGAAAATATCTTGCAAGCATCACCTCAAAATTGGCGTCCAAGAATGGGCTAACTTAACTGAGCCTTGCAAATATCTTCTCATGTAAAAGGTGTTAACTCAAAGATGCCAACTTGGGTGCCCAAGGTGGGTCCAAGTCAAATCTTAGTTAACTGAAACATATCTCTCCACCAATTCATGCAAAAATTATGCATGATTGATCATCCTCACTTAATTGAATGTATCCACTTGTTATTTGTCATACAACTAACGTCATTAGTCATGCAACTCAAGTCAATTGAATTCAACTATCATTCAACTCAAACTAACTGCATGCAAATGAAGATAACTAAACCATAACTGAAGTAAATTGAACTCCACTCATGTAAATATCAATCCCTAATTTGTAGGATCTTTACATGCATTACTGAAGTGTTATCAATCCTCCTAATAGTTAACGAAAGCAAGGTAGGTTCCACCTTCCATGTAGGTTCCCCATGTGCTCCTATTCGTTAGGAGCTCTTCTTGGGTGTCCCCACATGTTCCTATCTTTTAGGAATAATTACAAATGTCAATTTACATGTTCATTTCATTCAAATTTAATCTCTTTCTAATCCTAGTGTTCGGGAACACTTTCCAAGGACTTAGGAGATACATTAAATATGATTAGGATTGCAATTAAGGGTATGTGCAGGATCATGGTGGGCCAAAAAGTGGCAATGAGAAAAAAAATGTCTTTCATCAACCCAAAAACACAAAAATACCGTGTTGACTTTTTTTAGGCTTGGGTGTCAGTACACACCACCAAAGCAAACACCAATCCTAGTTTTCCAAATTGGATATCCAATTTGTAAAAAGTATAGATATACAAATTTTGTGGTTGTTTTAAAATCATTCGACAGTCAACAACCTGCGGGCGCACAGTGAGCAGGTTCTTCGCATAACGGATATCTGATTTCGCCAATATCCAATTTGAAAAGGTAAAATTTTAGATTTTTATTTGCTTTAATTCAATTTTGAATTAGATTTGGATAATTTCAATTAGCTTTTTGTGGATTTTTTTTCAAAATAGGGTTTTGATTGAATTTTTAGGAAAAAATTGAGTTTAGAATGGATTTTGATTAAAATAATTTTTTGTGGATTTTTTTCAAAATAGGGTTTTTAACCCAATTTTATGAACAAATTGAATTTAGAATGGATTTTGATAAAAAAATCAATGTTTTTGTGGATTTTTTCAAAATAGGGTTTTTGATTATATTTTTATGAAAAATTTGAGTTTAGAATGGATTTTGATTTAAAAATAGTGTTTGCTTATGTATTTGTATTAAAAATTAGAGAATTTTATAGATTTTTGTTAAAAAGTAGGGTTTTTTTTGGATTTTTTTAAAAACTAGGGTATTTTTATAATATTTTCATTTATATTGTCTAATTTTAATTAGATTAATTATTTT
Source organism: Sequoia sempervirens (assembly GCA_007258455.2). Lineage (NCBI taxonomy): Eukaryota > Viridiplantae > Streptophyta > Pinopsida > Cupressales > Cupressaceae > Sequoia > Sequoia sempervirens. Next base: position 333,310,084 of record VDFB02000008.1, read on the forward strand.
TTAACTTTAATCAGGCATTATGGCTGCTGAGAATGAGAATGCACAAATTTCACTAGTTGAGAATGAAAATCCACCAGTTGAGAATCAAAATGCAGAAATACCAAATGCTCCACCACCTCCACAACCATCAATTGAAGACTTAATTTGAGAAAAATTGGAGCAACTGAGGGTCATTTTTGATGTTTATAAGAAAATACCTCGATTATCTTGTATGTCAACCACATTGACAGGAATAATTACAAATGTAGAAACCCTCTCCACCCAACATAATGCCTTTCATTTGTGGCGAGAAACCATGAGGGAATATTATGCATGTGGATTGTCTTATGATGATGTGAAAAATCTCCAAATAACAAAAGCCCAAATAGCCTCTTTATTTATTAGCCCCAGCACTGGTTTTCCAGTTAATGTTAACAAACCAAAACTTTCTATAAAATGGTGCACGCATTGGGGCATAGTAGATAACTTTTGGGGTCATTGGTGTATGATTTTTGATAAACCACCCAACAATAATCTTGATTTACCTTTTTACTTTATTAAAAAATTATACGCTGAGTTTTTGTTAGGGCATCATGTCAATTACTTTGACATTAAACCCTTCCAGGGCGTTGGTCGAGGTATGCCCTAGGATAGGCCAGGGGTAGTTAGAGTAGTTAGGTGCCCACAAGTTCCTCGTCCTCCCCTTCCTCCACCACCTCTAGTACAACATCCATATATTACAGAGGATGCAGCCACACAAACTATCCAGGCCATTCACTCTTTGAGTGGTCTTTTGGTTTCCCATGCTTCTTTAGTAGCTCAGCCACATTCTGGTGATGTTGGCGATGGATCCAGTACTACTGCATCCTCCTCCTTGGGTCCACATATTTGTGTACCACATATTTTCAATACGTGCCAGTAGATATGTTTGGGTCCTATTGTACAGCTCACTGAGCATCCATTAGACACTTATGATTATGAGATCCAGGATGTGGAGATTATAGTAGATCACACGCAATGGAGTGGAGCACACCCTAGAAAGTCCTCTCCTGCTAGAGAGGTGGACATTGGAATAGTTACACAGGTAACATTTAAGGTGTAAATTCATAACTTGCATTTTTAAAAAAGAATATTAATAAGAGATAGTATCAAATACTAATATTTATTTACATGGTCTATTTAATAGTTAATGTCTGAGGAGGAGCTCACACGGGTGACTGATAGCACCCTTAGGGCCATTTCATTTAGCCTCAACACGCACACAATATGTATTTTCACACTCACTCATTTACATTTTTTTACTGTATACTTTCTTGTCATTTGAATTGTCATTAATGAAATTATATATTAACTTATATGTTTATCTTATTCTCTGCTTGTAGGAAACACCTAGTGCGAGCGAGGTGCGATGCTCTCTAGACTATGGAGGCACAATGTTAGATAAGGGAAAGGGAATTGAACTCAAATTTGATTTAACTAAGATTTATAAGATATTTTATTGATTATGCATACATTGACATAGATTCATAGTTTCATATGTACTTGTCATTTTTATGTACAGGCAGTTGTGAGCTATACATCATTGTTGACAAGTGTCACAACACCTGAAGGAGTAGGTATTTAAACACCTGAAGGAGGAGGTGTTGAAACACCTCAAGGAGGAGGTGTCAAAACACCTAAAGGAGATAAAGAAAAAGATTAGCATAAAGAGGTATGTGTTTATTTTATTTTGTGCTTGGTAAATATGTTCTTATTACCGAAAATCCTATGCTAACTTGGATCAATTTTATTTTTTTGTTCACATATATAGATTTATGTTACAAAAGTTGGTTTGGTTGGTTCTTTGAGAGGGGTATATTCTAGGATTTCTGACCCTTTGAAGAGACGTATATTTCAGGTAATCAAGATTTCAATTTTAGAGTTCAATTATAATTCAATATATATTGATTTTTATGTTAATTATTCGAATTTAAATTATATAGTATAACTAGTCTCAATTGTGGTTTGACTTTTTCTTGTGCAACTACCTTTAGAGCCAATGAGTACTTCAAAGAGGCTCCATTTTGATGATCCACCAGTAGTTTAGGATGAGATAGACATTTTGGCATGTAAATTTTGAATAGATACCGAGATGGCATATTCCACATATTGTAAAACTTTGTTTGAGTTGGCGTTGATGCCATTTTTGTAAATGGACATACTCTTGATTATTGGATAATTTGATATATAGAAGTTGACAATCGAAATTTAATTTCCTCCTCATGTGCATGTTTAAACTCTTTGAAAAATTAATCAAGTGAGCAATGGTTAAATATCAATGTACAATAGCATAAAAAGAATGGTTAAATATTATGTAGTTTATATTCATATTGCTGATTACATTGCATTGCACATCTTTCAAACTCAAATCATTACTTCACATTGCATAAGTAACAACTAGATGCTGATAGATGAAAAAAATTCAATAACAATATAGTTTTTACAAAGTCAACCTAAGTAGTTATGCAATTACTTCACATTACATTTAACTAATAACTAGAAGCAGCTATCAATTGCATTAGCTTTTCATGGAATTCTATGAGACCACGTTTCTTTGAGGAAACTTGGCACAAAACTCACAAGAAATGAAAAGAAAGCACTCAAAAAAACTTAAAAGGGGTCTCAGGCCTACTGCCCCCTCATTCCACACGCTATGCAGCCATTTACTTGTAGTGTAGGGGCCAAACAATGGAGAAAACATGTATATATATATATATACAACCTAGAAGCATGAATTACAATTAGAATATCACATAACATCATATAAACAAAAAAACCACTATAAACTTGAATGTCATTTAAAACATGCATGATAAATATTCATCGTTGAAACTTGAATTGTGGTAGCTTGATATATAGAGTCGATTGATTCCAGGGTTCAATTTGTATGATATTGAAAAAAGAAGCCAACTGAGTAGAGTTATCAACATTCTTCAAAAATCATAAGAATTATTTTAGTACACTAGCCATTTTGACGTCTTCTTGTAGTCTCAAATGTTATTTTGTATCATTGTTACATTGGTCTTGAGAGCGATTGCACATTTGAAGTGTATAAACACATACCTTTTTGTAATATCAAGGATACTTTTTGAATCTTCCATGCATTGCTAATCTAAAAGCAAAGGTCTTTTTCCTAATCTGTATGCAGCCATGCTTTTGACAGTGACAAAAAGAGAAAAACTTCCCTAATGATGCAAAGGCATGGCCAAGCAGTTCTAACTCTCCACATGAGAGAAGAGAGATGTTGGAGAGTACATCAAGTCAGTGAGAACCGAAGTGTAATGTGTTTAGTTCATAGTACTCCTTTGTTTCTCTGCAGAAGTGTGATAAATTCTTAGTTCAATGATGTTGAACAATTTTTGAAAAAAGAAAGTTGTGTCATGGTCCACATTCAATCCAACAAGCAAAAATGAAAGCTCAACCTCTTGGGATGAAAATTCTTGTTTGCAAAACAAATGAATAAGAATGAGGTAGTTAAGGTGTTTGAAGTTATTTAGAGATCACTTTTAGGGTGCAAGGCTTAAAAGTTCATTTTAAATGCACTCAAACAAACTTTAAAGGGGTCTCAAGCCTATTTCCCCCTCATTCCACACGCTATGCAACAATTTACTTGCGGTGTAGGGGCCAAACAATGGAGAAAACATGTAAAAATAATATATATATATATAGATGTGTGGCCTAGAAGCATGAATTACAAATAGAATATCACATAACATCATATAAACAAAAAAACACCATAAAATTGAATGTCATTTAAAACATGGATGATAAATATTCATCGTTGAAACTTGAATTGTGGTAGCTTGATATACAAAGTCTATTGATGCTAGGGTTCAATTCGTATGATATTGAAAAAATAAGACAACTGAGTAGAGTTATCAACATTCTTCAAAAATGATAAGAATTATTTTAGTATGTACTAGCCATTTTGATGTCTTCTTGCAGTCTCAAAAGTTAATTTGTATCATTATTACATTGGTCTTGAGAGTGGTAGCTTAATATAGGTCCACAATACAAAACCTGGTTTACCTGTGCAATGTAACAGTGGCATAGGAAGATTTTTCTTTGAAAGCAAAAATGAAAGCTCAACCTCTTGGAATGAAAATGCTTGTTTGCAAAACAAATGAATAAAAATGAGTTAGTTAAGGTGTTTGAAGTGATTTAGAGGTCGCTTTTAGAGAAGAGAGATGTTGAAGAGTACATCAAGTCAGTGAGAACCGAAGTGTAATGTGTTTTAGTTTGTAATACTCCTTTGTTTCTCTGTAGATGTGTGATAAATTCTTAGTTCAATGATGTTGAACAATTTTTGAAAAAAGAAAGTTGTGTCACGGTCCTCATTCAATCCAACAAGCAAAAATGAAAGCTTAGCCTCTTGGAATGAAAATGCTTGTTTGCAAAACAAATGAATAAGAATGAGATACTTAAGGTGTTTGAAGTTATTTAGAGGTCACTTTTAGGGTGGAAGGCTTAAAAATCCATTTTAAATGCACAAAAAAGAATGAAATTACTTCAAACCAAGTTTGTGAAGAAGTTAACTATGCAGCCCACTAGTTTCCCTTAAGAGTCCAAAGTGCTAAAAGACAAAAATATTTGAAGGGCTATTTCTCAGAGACTGTGATGCTTACAAAATCTCTATTTGAGGCTATGGGATCGTGTTGGGACCATCTACAAAAACCTCTCTCAGTTTTTGCTATCTCAGAGGCGTTTTCCTATGTTGATGACTTTTCAGTGGAGGGAAAAGTTTCCAGATGCAAGAAGTGTAAAGTTGCAAAGTGGTGCAACTTTGATTCTGCAACTCGTACGACTAAACAAACTATTCCAACACATCCATATGGGTACATTTACTCTAGGGATGGTCCTTTCTTGCACCCGAATACACCGAATCACTCTGAGCTACATTGGGCCGACAATTTCCCTTAAGAGTCCAAAGTGCTAAAAGGATGCAATCTTTGAAGGGATATTTCTCAAAGAACATGATGCTTATAGACTCTCTGTTTGAGGCTATAGGATTGTGTTGGGACCATCTACAAAAACCTCTCTTAGTTTTTGCAATCTTAGAGGCATTTTCTTGTGGTGATGACTTTTTAGTGGAGGGAAAAGTTGCCAGATGCAAGCAGTGTAAAGTTGCAAAGTGGTGCAACTTTCATTCTGCGACTCGTACGACCAAACAGACTGTTCCAACATGTCCGGATGGGTATTTTTATGCTAGGGATGGTCCTCTTGCATCCAAATACACTGAATAAATTTGAGCTACATTAGACCAGCAATTTCCCTTAAGAGTCTAAAGTGCTAAAAGGAAGCACTCTTTGAAGGGCTCTTTCTTAGAGACTGTGAGGCTTACAGACTCTCCGTTCGAGGCTATGGGATTGTGTTTGAACCATCTACAAAAACCTCTTTGATTTTTTTCTATCTCAGAGGCGTTTTCCTGTGGTGATGACTTTTCAGTGGAGGGAAAAGTTGCCAGATGCAAGCAATGTAAAGTTGCAAAGTGGTAAAACTTTCATTCCACAACTCGTACGACCAAACAGACTATTCCAACACATCTGGATGGGTGTGTTTATGCTAGGGATGGTCATCTTTTCCAGCCAAATACATCGAATCACTCTGAGCTACATTGGACTGAGTGAAATTAGGTGAAAAATTGATGCAAACACAAGGGCACAATCAAAAATTCTTTGCAACCTGCCTATTTGAGGCATCTAACAAGATTATTCTGACCTCTTTGGATAGTCCAAAACTCCCTTAAAACTTGACAAGCAACTAAATACACATTTCCCTCTTTAACCCCCTTAAACCCTTGTAATAGTGAGAAACTAGTTTTTGTCCAATTACTCCACAATTTTCCAAAACACCAGACCACAACATGACTGATTCAAACACCCATATCCAATTTACACAACATATATGAGAAACAACATAGACTCCTTTGGACCAGCGTTGACTTCCTATACATTCACCCTTGAAAAGGCTATTCAATTAGCCCAAAAATGCAAAGCAACATACCTTCAAACACCACACATACCCATGAAACCTTGCGGCAGCAAATAAGTTTCCAAGAAAACAAATATTCTACTATTGGATTCCATTTGTACAGACCTGTAAACATCAAATTAGAAAACCCTTGTTTTTAGTGTAATTCTTGAGGGTTTATTGGATGTAGCACTTCCACAACCTTTCAGACTCTTCCACCACCTTAGAAACCTTTATTTAGGCCCCAATATGCTTAGAAAACAAATAAAATTCTGGTATCTCAGATATTTTTGCAAACCCTAAGGTAAAAACTCTATTTTCAAGTGAAAAAAAACCACCATTTTTAGACCTTTAACTCTTCATTTTATTTCAAAACCCATTTCTCCACACCTTCCACTCTTGAAATATCATTTCCTAATCCCTACCAACTCATCCCACTGATTCACATTGGCACATAGTAGGTGGGATGAGATTCAAGCCATTAAATTTGCAAAACTCTTATTCCCCTATTTAGGAACCCATCTAAAGAAAGTTTGAGTTTTGAGGCACAAAATGAATAAAGAAACCCTCTATTAAGAAGTTAGAATAAATTAAAGGCATGTAATAATGTTTCTACATAAATTTTTGATACAAAAATGCTTGAATGGCTTGTGCACAGGCAGAAAACACAAGGAAAACAGTAAAATATGAACTGAGCAATTGAAACTTTATTGATTCAAAGAAAAAAACTCCTTCAACCAAACCTGTCTCGAGCCCTTGAAGGCCTTAAGTACATTTCTATGCTTTGGAATCCAACTCCCAATGCCTTTAACCACCAATATTAACTGAATTTTGAAACCTTAATGACCGTTGAAGGCCAAAATATAAACATTTTTCACATTAATATGACTCATAATGAAATGTTGCACTTTTCCACTTCTAACTTTACTAATACCTCACTTAATGGCTTGAAATAGCATCATTACATGTTCAAAACATTGTTTTTTCTTGTCCCTAAACAAATTTACTAATTTTTCCTTCAAAGGCTACAAAGCAACAATTAGGACAAGTTGGGATCTCCATGTTTTTTTAAACCTAACACCTAAAAACTCCTCCTAATACATGACCATTAGGACTATTAGATCTCATTAAAGACAAAAACTCAAAATATTAACACTTTAATCATTGAAATGATCCACAATGATATTGTGGTGTAGGTGCTCCTACACCAAAAATGGTGGTTACAACTTGCTAATGTCAATGAAACGTGGGGGCAGCAAGATTTAAAGTTGGATCAAGCTTGTGCAGGTCCTAATAGACATGTTTGATGAATTTATAGGGTGTAGCAAGGTTGGAAACATTGATTTCCTTAAAAACCTCATGAAAGTTGCTAAAAATGAAGTTGCACCCAAGTTGGATTTGAGGAGCAAAAGTTGCAAGCTACTATAATTTATTATATATAAATGGGAGATATTACAAAACCTGGTTCAAAAAAGCATACCAACATGAAAGAACTAGGAAGAAAACCTTCGGTTGTAGCTCGATTAAGTACAAAAATAGACCCCTTTACAAAACCTATGAGTTTCCAAAATACAGACCCCTTTACATTTTAAACATACCCTTTATACAATGTCAGACATTTGACCCATATTTCAAAAAATATCACTGGTATAGATTATGCCCATACACAATTATGACCATTTTACATTGTTTCCAATTTGAGAATGCAAATTTTACAAAATTTTCCTATTAGAGGCATTCAGGGCATAGTCTTTAACAATAGTAGTATGTTCACGTTCGACTAACAAGCACCTGTACAAACCATCAAGGTAGCTTAGAATAACCAATCTATATTATTCTAAATGACACAAAATATGATGAGATGGTAATAAAAACTATAAAAATGCTTAGAATAACCAATCTATATTGTTGTAATCTATTGCATACCTCTCCAAAAGGATCAAAGTTGGCTATTGTTGCTGCGGTCCATGATCAATCGTGCCGGAATATCACAAAAGTAGGAAAATGAGAAATCTATATTGTCACAATAGAAAAGATGCTTAGAATAACAAATCTATATTAATCTAAACAACTTGAATGATGATGAATTGGTGATGCAAACTATAAAAGATGCTTAGAATAACCAATCTATATTGTTGTAATCTATTGCATACATACTAAAGGATCAAAGTTGGCTATTCTTGCAGCAAGTCCATGATCAATCGTAAGGGAATATCGCAAAGTGGGAAAATGAGAAATCTATATTGTCACAATAGAAAAGATGCTTAGACTAAAAAATCTATATTAATCTAAACAACTTGAATGATGATGAATTGGTGATGCAAACTATAAAAGATGCTTAGAATAACCAATCTATATTATTCTAAATGACACAAAATATGATGAGATGGTAATGCAAACTATAAAAAATGCTTAAAATAACCAATCTATATTGTTGTAATCTATCGCATACCTCTCTGAAAAGATCAGAGTGGGTATAATTGCAGCAGGTCCATGATCAATCATGCCAGGAATATCGCAAAAGTGGGAAAATGAGAAATCTATATTGTCACAATAGAAAAGATGATTAGACTAACATATCTATATTAATCTAAACAACCTGAATGATGATGAGTTGGTGATGCAAACTATAAAAGACACTTAGAATAACCAATCTATGCTGTTCTAATCTATCGCATACCTCTTCGAAAGGATCAGAGCTGGCTATTGTTGCAACATGTCCATGATCAATCTTTTCAAAAATATCGCACAAGTGCATACAAAATATCACTATTAAAGACACTTGCATTGCAATAGTATATAAAATATCAGTATTAAATAAAGAACACTAATGAACTTAATCATAATGAACATAAGCATTCTACCTTCCATTCTTGAAAATGTTATTCAAGTGTGCCTGAAGGGTCATGTCTTTGCTTAAGAGTATCCAATATTGCTTCATGATCAACACTACTAAGTTTCCATAGTTGTTTTGTCTTTGGTTTGGCATGATGATTCAACAACTTAACATTTGTTGCTATAACAAGGTGCGAATACATGAGAATGGTTTTGTATTTCTCGTAGTGTAGGTATGCCATTCTTTCTAATCATGTATGTTCGCAACCAAGTTCTTGCAACCATAACTGAACCTGTAGGATACATGAAACCATCATCATCTTCCATCGGTTGTGTTAGCTTATGATTTACCCACACACATCGAGCCAACCAATATTCTGATCTCTCTTCATTCCCCTGCGGTACAACAACTGCAAAAATATGTCCTAGTTGTAGTAGATCTGAAAGCAAGTCGTAATCAACTAAACTTTCCATTGTGTCATTTTTCATAGATATTGTTTGAGATAAAGGAGTTAGATACTGTGGCACCCATGTATCCACCCACTCACTTGACTCGCATTGATCACACTTGCACTGAATACAACTCTGATGAAAACAAGCCAACTCTCGTGTCCAAATGGTCCATGTGCCTGCTTTTGAGCTTTGAAATGAATGCATATTTGAAGAATCTTTGACTGTATGACAATCCAATCTGCCTCCCATTGTACCCTCCTCAACGAACCAAAATAATCTACGCACTATTGAATCAAGTGTCCCTCCCTGGGACAATGTTGAACTACACCAATCAACTATAGAACGTACATCGCTGAATTTTTCTCTTGAAATCTTCAATTGCTCCTTAACTAGAGCTCTCTTTAAGCATGCACCTGCTCCATCATGCTCCCATTTCCCATGTCCAACTTCAAAAACACTCCAAATATGAGGCATACCCCTCTCTACATGCATTCTACTCAACCAATAAAACATACGAGCATTCTTGAATTGACCTGGGCAATTATCTGACCAAATTAGATGTCGGCCCAGTGCTATATCATGCTCTTGTAAGAACTCAAAAAAATTCTTGAAACAATGTTGGACATACTTTGATGAGTGAGATCTATCATCACTCATATAAAAATGATACTCTCTGATTATCTTTCGATCCTCCTTTGTACTATCAGGTGCATGTCTAAATGTTATGTGGACAAAAATAACAATCAGAATGGAATTGTAATACTAAGATTGTACCTCATTTTTTGGTTGTAATGTGTAGTTTTTTGCAAAATCAACCACTGATATAATAGTGCCAATCGGAAAAGAGTCCTTACACATCCTAAATTGTTGATCCAACCACTAAGACCTATGACTATGCTTTGCATACTTGTAGAAAAGATTCTCCTTAAAATCTGAAATAAAATCAGCAACACTGCATTCTTTTGAAACCAACTCACATCTAGAACCTTCACCTCCACTCTGCAAAGTATATTTGACTATCTCATATCTCTTTTTCTCAACAAGCTTCTTTCCAAATTCATGTTCTGAACTCTCATGAAAAAATTGAACAAACTTTGACAAGCCACCACATTGTGAGCACTTTGTATTTAAACAATCATTTCTATTAAAAAAGAAACCATCATCTCTAGAACATAAAAAAAGATCTAGCAAGTCCCTTGATGATTTTGGAAGATGCATTGCACCACACTCCTGCAACATTTCATTAGTATGCAAAGTAGAATGGATATATCATAATAGTTCGTGGTACATTGAAAACTCCACATGGTATTTGCAACAACAAGTATTACAAATTTTAAGAGGCACACAATAAAATGGCTTCAAACCTTCAAAATTCCTTTGCGAGATTTCCATATTTGGATGTGTTTCAATAAATTTTTTGAACAACATTGTTTGGCTTGATTCCAAGAAATGTTTAGAATGTGGTGTACGGTCTCGATTGCCAATTCTTAAATTTAAAACATCCTTTGCATTGGGTGATACTCTAGAGTTATCATGCAAAAATTGTTTAATTACCTGCTTTACATTATTAGTTAGCTTCTTATCAACACGTGGAAGCCTCCCAGAAAAAGCCCATGTATCATTTTGAAGAGGATCATCTATTCTTTCTCTTCTTGCAAGTGCTCTATCCAAATTTTTACGATTTATGTCAAAATCAATACAAGTTTGTCTCATAAAGTGAGCCTTTTTCAATTGATGACTTACTAGGGCGGTTGTAATGACTCTTCGAGCAACTCTCTTATCCTTTTCCTTGTTATTTTTTCCAATAGACTTGAGAGCATTAAAAATATTTTTGACAATAATGGAATTTTTTTCGGTCTTCTTGTTCACATGAATCTTCAATTTGGCTAGCAAAGGTCTCATCTTTTGCATATTTAGCAATTGTACAAAAATTTGGCATTGCTTGGTCAATGCCTTATCACTAAAATATTGGTTGAAAAGTCTTCTAGCCCACAACTGAACAGTTCGTGTTGACCTCTTTCCTTCAAAATTGTTTATAATGTTCTCATCAAATTCAAGTAACCATTTAGGGGTTCTTGAAGGTCTTGAATTTGGAATATGTCTTTCTTCCACACAAGGTTCTTCATTTCTCATGTAATCTGGTGAAACATAATTTACACTTAGTTCAATATTATGTTCAACACCTTCAATTCCAACATTTTCACCTTCAATTTGAATAATTTCATTCCCAAATTCAGTATCATATTCAACATCTTCAAATCCAACATTTTCACCTTCAACATTTTCATTATCAATTTCAATATTTTCATTCCCAATTTGAATATCATGTTCAACATCTTCAATTCCAACATTTTTAGCTTGAACATTTTGAGTATCAATTTGAACATTTTCATTCCCAATTTCAATATCATGTTCAACATTTTCATCTTGTACATATTCAATTTTCTCTTCACTTGAAAGACCATAGGGTTTAGATTCACCAATATTTAACATACTTTGTCTTCTCTTCCTATGATCTTCTTTATCTTTTTGTCTATATGATTCTATTTGTTCTTTTGTAAGCTTTCTCTTACATTTATGCTTCCAACGACTATTGCTCCCCATTATACCTAATAAAAGATGCTAAAAAATCATTGTTTATGACAAATTTGAGTACAATATGCTCCAAAAAGTTGAACTTTGTCTCTTCCTGTCTGAAACCACATGTTTGTCACTTGCAAAGCCTACAAAAAGAATGTAGGGTCCGTTGGAATGCAAAAAATGGGCCATATGGGGTTTTGGTATGGCCCACAAATCAGATATCCGACTAAATCCGATATTTGATATGATTTTTTTTAAAATTAAACAATTTTATAATGCTCTCTAATGGCAGGATTTTAGTGCTATAAATCAGATATCCAATTTGTGCATATATAGATTTAGCAGTAATGAGGAGGTGGAGGTTGGGCAAGAGAGAGAGAGAGAGAGAGTGGATCGTAGAGGGGAA